>JALPSE010000039.1:39198-49228 GCA_030558545.1 Bipolaris gigantea
ACGACGAGCATTGCTGACGGGGCGCATGCTTGGAGTCCGTGACGAGGACAATACCAATATCTGCGGCGTTCAAGCGGACACGCTCTCCTGGGGAGGTGGGGGTCGAGGCCAAGTATGGTGTGTTTGCGTGCTGCAGAAAACAGCATTCGGATACATCTGCAGCGTCCGAAAGTCAGAGATCAGACTTCGTCACAAGAGGCTTCGGGTCACGAGCACTAGGAAGAATATCTTGGATGATTTCGGTTTCTCAAGTCAGCTCTTCAGGACGATATACACAATTGCAAGTCTCCTTTTCCAACTCGAATCCTTTCAAATAGTGCAAATAATTAAACATGTACTTTCTAAGCAAGCATCGGAATCGTCTAGTCTTCATCAACATACCCAGCATTCCCCTACTCTAAACCACGCCACTCATTTCGACGAGCGATAATTAGGAAATTCAATCTGATATCATTGTATTTACTGTACAAAAGAAATGGCCGTCAAGACCGTCGTCCTTCTTCTTGTCCGCTTCTATCCTGTTCCTCGCCACCCTCCTCTTTCCACTTACTGCGTAGCCATTTCAATTTGAACCAGTCGCTCAATGCATCTTGGCTTCTATGTTCCGAGCTGTATGCCCAGCTCCTTCTTGCTCGGGAGGCATCGGGTAATTCTGCATCTGATAAATCGCCATCATCTGGGTTGGGATGAGAGAGTAGTGGCGAAGGCGAAGCAAGGTCCGCAGGTCTTTTTCCCTGCGATACGCTTCTGGTCGGTCGGGTAAGGCCTTCAAACCAAGATCTCCGGCGCATCTGGTCGAGCCAGGCGGATTGCGCCTTGTTTCTTCGTGGAGGCAACGTGCCTGATCTTGGTCTGTGATCAAGATCCATGGATCGAATTACAGGCGAGGGCAAACTCTCGCGGTCATTGAGTTCATCCCATATTTCGTGAGTTTCCTCGGAAATAGTCAAGCGCCGTCTTCGCGAGGGCTTTTGAGGACGTGTGTTGGCCTGGGCTGCGTGCAGGGCTGCAGTATCCAGTGACAATCGCTTCTTGGGGTTGCATAGGGGCCGAACAGGACCAGCCGGTGCTCGGGCTAGCAGTGGCGTTGTTTCGTCGACAGATTCACGTTTAGTATGCACGGAGAAGTAGCCACGGTCTCCTCCAGCTTCCTCGTCGGTGAGCATTGGTGATGCCGGGTCATCGAGAATATGGGTATGCGATATGCCGATACCAGGTTGAAGCACCGTCTTGGGCATGGGAATCCTGCCCACCTTGACTGCTATGGGCGACCTCGATTCTTCCTCATTGTCTTCGAGACGCCAGCTCAAGCAGACAACGCCTGCAAGAAGGACCACGGTGCCGAGTGCGATGAGTCCAGCGTGGAGACTCGACAGTCGGTCGCTCTGGTCAAAGTATATCAATCCGTCTATAATGGCAATAATGTTATAGACACAGAAGACCAAAGGATAGAGGACACTAGTGCTACACAACTTGAGTCCGCAGTGCATGTAGTAAAGTTGTGTCAGCGCGAAGGCAACCAATCCAATCAGGATCATCCAAGACTGCCAACGATTAAACTCATTGTGGCGATCCACAATTGTGCGGACCAACAGCTCAACAGCGCTCTTTGCGACAAGTAGCGAATGCGCCGAGAGGATGCCACTGACGCATCCAAAGGCCATTCCCCGTATCAGGCGTAGCTTGGGAGTGGTGCGGGGATAAATGCGCTTGAGGACCCAGGTGGCAGTAACTAAGACCATAACAGCGATACCCGTCATGCTCATCCAAATGAGAAAGTTGGTTCGTCCCAGTAGAACCAACAACTGGTCCAGATTATGCGACGGCTCGGCAATGGCGCCGAAGAGGGCTATCAGCAATGCGCCAACAGCAACGAGCAGTGTACCGGCGAGAGAGTAGCGGGTAAAGGGCTCGCTCAGAACAACAGAGGCGCATATGGAGTTGAAGACGAGGCCTGAAGCCTGAAGCGTGGAGAGGACGGGGAGGGGGAGGGTGGTGATTTGGATCGTGCTGCCGACAACATTTGCCACGAGGAACATGAGCATACCCAGCTATCCGGGGTTAGCAAAGTAGCTTGTGTGTTTGTGCGGGGGGGGAGGATGCATGCCTGCCATCTCCGTCGCCGGTAGGGTGGTCGTCTTTCGTCATTGTCGTCCTTTTCTTCCTCGAGGAGATGCGACTTGCGCTGGAGTGTAAGGCCGACACTCTGGATGCTGGTCGAGGCGAGGCCGACGACTACTCCCAGCTATGGAGGGGTTAGTCAGCAGATCTAAGTTTCTGGCGCCAGACTCACAGTAACGCTCGCACCTGGCGACATTCCGACCATGACTGTGTCTGCTGGCTGCTGTCGGTGACTGCACCTGTGTTACCTGGGGGTGTGGCGCATGCTGTGCGAGTGGAGGACGAGGAATGGGGACGAAGAACAAGAGGAGAGTGGGAGAGCGCAGCTGGCGGTGGCAGCGTGGACGTGGACGTGGAACGTGGTCGCGAAACGTGACGCTGTCGAGTCGGTGAAGTTGGGGTGGAGGGCTAGCCGGTAGGTGTGGCAGGGGTCAGCCGACTTGATGATGTATGTAGGGAAGTGGGTTAGGAAGCTGGCGCGACGAGGCGTGTGTGTGCACCCAACGACAGCTGGGCAAAGAAACAAAGGCAGAAAGTGACAAATAAGAAATGCGTGCTGGTGCGACATGGGCCTGGTTCGAACGTGCGATGGCGTCGCAGTCAGTGGGACAGGCGCCGTGGCTGCGCGTGTGGCTGCCGTGGCTAGTAGTGTGGCTAGTGCCGCCAGTGTGGCTGGTGGGCGGGCAGCATCTGGGGCTGCTGTCGCCAATTGGTGGTGGGCCCAGTGCATGCACCTCGAGCAGCTTGTCCAAGCTCCGTCACTGCCCATACCGCCCGACGACTCCAACTCCATCGCCAGATCCCACGCCCACAATACCCCTCCACCACCGCCGACAAACCCCCACCGCCGTCGCCATCATGTCGCAAGTCCACGCCCTCTCCGACGACCAGGTATGATGCCCGCCGCAGCTCCAGGCAGCTCCAGAGCTCCCCACCTATGCCAACGGCGCTCCATGCTAACAAGTCTCCCATGGCAGGTCGCCGGCGAGCTCAAGAAGATGACGGCCTTCATCCGTCAGGAGGCCATGGAAAAGGCAAACGAGATCCGTCTCAAGGCCGACGAGGAGTTCGCCATTGAAAAGTCCAAGCTGGTGCGCCAGGAGCAGGCCTCCATCGACGCCTCGTACGAGAAGAAGTTCAAGCAGGCCAGCATGTCGCAGCAAATCACCCGTTCCACCGTCTCCAACAAGAGCCGATTACGCATCCTGTCTGCCCGCCAGGAGCTGCTCAACCGCCTGTTCGAGGACGCCGAGAAGAAGCTGGCCGATATTTCCAATGACAAGGACAAGTACCAGTCTATTCTGAAGAACCTCATCCTCGAGGGCGCATATGCCCTGAACGAGGATAAGCTGCAGGTCAAGGTGCGCAAGGCAGATATTGATCTGACCACGAAGGCCATCGAAGAGGCTCAGGACGAGTTCAAGAAGAATATGAGCAAGGACATTGCCATTACCATTGACGAGAGCGACCCGCTGGCCGAGGGATCGTAAGTCGACATGTCCGATTCATCCGGGTCTTTGACTAACTTGTGCAAACAGCGCTGGCGGTGCCATTATTGTCGGCACAAACGGCAAGATCGACATCAACAACACCTTCCAAGAACGACTGAAGCTGCTCGAGACCCAGGCACTGCCATCTATCAGGGTCACGCTCTTTGGTGAGAACGAGAACAGAAAGTTCCACGACTAAGTTCCTTTTGCACGGCGACCCAGGGGATTTTAATCATCATGACCATGGCATTTCCTCACCCATATAATGTCGGAATACAGGGAACATGTGCGTTTTGTACCATGCGCTTGGCACAGAAGTGACTTTTTTGCCGAGTAAACTCTACACATGTGGAGAAAGAGAGGAAGAGGTGTTCTGTACATTACTCCAAGCAAGACATAGCGAGTCAACTTTGCACATTTACCGTATATGCGGTAGTTCGGAGCATCGTCTCTGGGCATTGTTTACGATTTATTTGATTACTGTTACAGACAATGGAACTGTGGCGTTAAATCGTATACATGCAGAAAAGCAAAGGGGTATATGTACGTCCATGATCAAGTCGCATAAGTACTTGTCGTCGCCCAAAAATACTGTGCCAAAGCCAAAGACGCGAAGATGCCTAGCGATATCAATCCCTCAACGGCCAGCCCGTCGTGTCACTATTCCATCCCCTTTCCACTCTCTCCCCATGTCTTAATCCCACATTCTCCTCTTCATACTGCTTTTGTTCATAGTATCCGTCATACCCCCCACCCCTATAATAATACTCCGGCCCATAATCCTCCAGATACGCGTCCAACGATGTCGAAGAATAACTCGACACCGCGAGACAAGACGAACTACTTCCCGTCCCACTATACTGCCCTGCCGCGTGTGGAACCGCCAGTGTAGGGCGATGAACCAATGCATTGCTCGTATCATTCACTGGCACCTCCTTCATTTCACCGGCGACGGGAACCGGTTTCCGTAGTATACTATTCCTCCTCCCCGTCTCTCTATTCCCACGTCCAAAACTCCGTTTCCGTTGCGCGTACCGTCCCAACACGGGCGACTCCACCTCGGCCCCTCCAACACCCTCCCTAGGCTCCCTCATCTCAGCCACAGAATGCAAACTCGACCCACTAATCCTTCTCCCTCGTGCCCGATTCGAAGAGTGACTATGACATAATGCCGGCGCTACCATTGGCGTATGTGTATCTTCCCTGCCAACCATTGCGGGAGTTTCAGGGTAGTTATCGTACATGTCTGACGGGTCGTCCCAGGGGTATTCTTCGGTGCCCCGCGAGTAATGATGGGTCAGTGGTAGGGTGGCGCTGTCTGAGGGGCCTTGTTGGAAGGAGAAGCGCGGAATGAAGCCGGGGGAGGAGGGGGGTTGGCTTCCTTCGAGAATTCTTTTGCGGTGACGACGGAGAAGGAAAACAGAGAGAAGGAGGAGGGAGAGGGAGAAGAGACCTAGGGGGAGGGCAAGGCCGAGGGCGAGTTTTTGGCGGGAAGTGAGGCCGGAGGGGGTTGGGGGTGGAGCGGGGGGTTCGGAGGGTGTGCTGGCTGGGGTTGCGGAGGAGGGAGATGGAGTTGAGACTGTGGGTGTTGATGAGGATGCCCGCTCTGACGAAGACGAAGATGGCCGAATCGTAGGCTGGCTCGACACGGTGGCCGTACTCGTCCAACTCTCACTCTCCAACCTAGACGATGTAGACGCCGTCGCAGTCGTACTCGTCACCCACACATCCGTCTCCGTAACTACACTCTGCTCCGTCTTCGTCACAGACGCCGGCACACTAGTCGGCACACTCCCGCTTTCTGGTGGCGCCGCCGTCACCGGTCCAAACACATCAATAAGATACCTTTGCACCTCGACCGGCAACTCGCGAAACCACTGCGGTCGATTATCATCCAGAAACTCGGTCCAGAGTATGCTTGATACAGCGGGTACGTTTGTAGCAGCAACTTGGCGGAGTGATTGGGGGAGGGCGGTGATGAGGATGTTGACGAAGTCGATACTACTCATCATGTTAGCACCACCATCCCCATTACAACACAAGAGTTTTAACGTGTGAATTCTAGAGAGGAGTAAGAGAAGTATGCTTACGCATCAATATCTTGTCTCCCTTGCAATCGTGGTGCAGCCGTGATACCAGGCGACGCTGGCACCACGGCTCCATCTACGACTCCGTTTCCCACAACAACAACAACAAGAAGATAGAACCATCTTCGTAGCGAGCGCATGTATGAGTTGTAGCGAATGTCCTATCGCCCACGAAAAGAAGAAAAAGAAAAGGAGGGAAAAAAGATTCCAACTACGCAGTCTTCATAACCAATATTTTCTTTACTTCAACCCAGTTGTAAAGCATACATGCTTCAAATCAGTCAAGTCGGAGCGAAAAAAAAGATCAGAAAGCAATATTTGCGTACCCCAACAAACTATTTCAAACATTTCCCCCCCAAGCCCCAAATATCTCACGCTCATCTTTCTTTTTTTAGCCCTAACAAGCCCCCCAGGCACAAACTGATGCGATTCGTCCCAACGCTCAATGCTGTGGCGAACATGGCTTCATACTCACGTAAACTTGGCCAGCACAGCCCCCCCGCAAAGCTCGATCGCCCCCGCCACAACGCCACCCGCCCATCCCTCTCCACATAGGATATAGCTGTACTCTACTTGTCAGATTCCTGCAGCAAAGTCCTGGATCATTACCCGACAGACACGTAACTGGCTCTTTCCAGTGATATACCGAGTGTCCCTGGTATTATAGTTACGTGGTGGGACGAGAGGGATTTGTAGTGGGGCGGGGCTAGGCCTGATGCAGGAATTTGGATTGGGTGTATGTTCCACAGCCGCCTTAGGTAGCCATTCTAGTTTCCTATTAGTAGTATGTAGCTCTTTGGGGCTAAGAGTAGGGTATTGGCGATAGGCTTGATGGGATAGGATCGAGACTCACTCCTGAGTATGGGTGGTATTGGGATTAACGACATGCTTCAGCAAGGACGGTTACCTGCTTGGTATAAGGAAACCTTGGAGGAAAGTTGGGCGCATTACCTACGATGAAAGTCGTACATAGAGCTGGTGGTAGGTCTTTATCGCATCCGTCTTATGTTGCGCAAGTTCGAAAGTAAATATGTTGGAGATGATGATACAACGGCTCCAAGTGAGATGGGTATACTTGTTTCAGGTCACCGAACGCGCACCAAGGCTGGTATCATCTATTTTTCACTCGAAAGAGAAGATGTGCGATATCCTCCTTCCTAAATTTTCTCGCTGCAAAGATTTTTTCCTGTTCTTCTTCACTTCATGTCTTTGGCTGATACCCCCTCCTCCTTTCCCGTGCTTCCATCGCTCGAACCCCCCGGTCTACCCAGTGCGGAATCGGGTATGTTGGAACTTGCTCCAAAACAGCGAGCGTGTTGTGATTTGCTCCTATCTGATCCCGCTGTTAGTCAGTAGTCAACGCTTTGACAATCAGAAGAAGTAAAGCTCATAAGCTGACATTTGCGTCGTTCCCGGCACAGTGGAACCGATCAGAGGAACTATTTGCGATTGTCTTACCAAAGGTGAACTTTTCAGAAGCGTTTTCAAGGCACGAGGAAGATTCTGTGGCAAATTTGTAAGTCGATATAAGCTGGTCTGGCGAGGCCTGGTTGATTTCCTTGGTATCTGGGACGGCGAGGCCAACTTGGGAGTCCTTCTTTAAGAAAATTCACATTTAACGGTGTTGATGCCCTCGAAGTCATTGACGATGAGAACGACATCTGATAGTCTTGGCGGCCTGGGAGAATGGCATTCTTGACAAGAGATTTCGTGCAAAATATGTCGTTCCTTCTTCACAATCCTCAGTTCTATACGAAGCATGGTTTCTGTTTCTGTTTTGTTTATTAGCGTAAGACTTAGATGCTAGACATGTTGGCCTAGATGGTAATCGCTCCCTAAGCCTCTTAATGTACCTTACCTGCCGGAAATCATCGTTAATGAGCCGCCGGGCGAAGCCGCTAAGGTGCTCGAGGGTTGAGTCTAGCCATGTGCACTACGACTGCAGGCGTATTTTGCGCTACCAATTACAACAAAGTAGCAAAAGAGGTCTACGCTGACGAAAAGAATCCTGAGCTTTTTCAAGAGGGTTTCTTCGGTTCTGCAATCTAAATGGTCATGTTTAGAGACAGATAGACTGCGGTTGACCTGACTCTCCTGATTCTAGGGATTTATGGATCTAAACAACACCGACTGGCTGTAGGGGCATTGGTAGCAGCACAGTCGACATATCTGATGAGTCGCATACAATGTCAGCGATTTGATGCAAAGAAAAATTGATTTTATGCATCATTCTTCTAGCTCTCCACATCTATTCAAATGAATGACAAAACTAAAAAAAAAGCTCATTCCATCTGCCACCCCCGAGTGACGTAATGAGAGACGACGAGTTAGACATGGTAGAGCCAACACCATTTTGTGGTAACCATTTCGCTCCGCCCGAAATCGCATACCGCCAATATTCGGCGACGAGAGGCTTTCGCCAATAAATTTTGGTCGACGCCCCTCTCTGTTGCTGTCCAACTAACAGTACACCTGGTAAGAGTACCTGAAAGAAATATCCCAGCACCGATCAATGATGCCCAAGTTTGCAGCATCGCCATCACAGTTGTTTCCAGTAAAGACTCGAACTATTTCCATGTTGGTTAGCAAGCATTCCCCTTTGGTGTTTTTTGTTGCACAAGAAGATGGTAGTAATCACGAACTTTCGCATCCGGGCTGCTTCCACCACAGTCTGAGACCTTTGCCTGGGAGACTCCTGCACACTCCGTCGGAGACGAGGTAGTCGGCTTGTCCACCGTTGCATCCTGTCGTGCTGAAGGTAGCGAAGGAGACTGCTTGCTCGTATTTTCCGGCGACGGCGGGGGTAGCGTGGGTGGCGAGAAGGCCGGCGAGAGAAAGAATAGATGTGTTGAGCTTCATGATGCCGGTGTTGGGCGATTGGGGTTATGCAGTAGATAGAGCTTGGTGAAGTGGCAGATGCTGTTGCTGTAGATGATGATCTGTCAGTCCAGGTGAAGATGGAGAGAGGCTTTATATTCGCCGGATTTTCAGCTCAAAAGTATTGGGTCTGCTAGTACTCTTGTCTCCAACTACCATATTCCTGTTTTGTGAGGCTTGTCTTCTCCAATACAGGTAAAGTGCTGATATGCTGCGTCTCCTGAGAGTTCAGCTACGCACTGAAGAGGCATACAACATGACACTCAGATGATATGTATCTAACATACTTTGAGCTAGTCTAGAGATCAAAGTCGGTTTATGCGAGAGATGAACGTCGGTACCTACCGCAAAGGCCTATTGCTGGAGCAGTGGTCTGACGTTACCTTTATGGAATCTACATCTGTTTGTTGCAATCCAAGAATCCTCTGGCACTGGCTATCAACTTGAAGGACGAGCTATTTTATGATGTTGGGCCCATACAACAAGTCATGAATCGCAGTTGATTAACCGCAAGCATCGTTAGAATATTTTTATTGTGCTTCAGCCATCCAAAGACCAGAGGCAAGGACCTTGGCGTCACAAATATCTTAGTAATACCAAGGTTGAGTGTGACTAGACATGGAATACATGGCGTGATGTACGGTTACATGCCGTGTTGATCAACGCTGCATGTTAAGAATGGCGGGGCTTAACGGGCTGGTGCACGCGAGGGTGCGATGCACGCTTGCTTGTCCTACTAAAATCCTACCAAGAGAACAGCTAGCCTCCTACTCTAACGGGTAACAACTCCACTATCACAACTCCATGTTGCAAGCAGCAAGAAGTGAATCTCCCCTTGACACACGTCGCATGCTAAGAAAGCATCGGCCGCACATGCCAGGAGATAATAACCACCACGGGAGCATGAATCACGTGACCTCGCCTCCCTTGAACAACAGAAAGATATGCCACCCTCTGTCCTTACACAGCGGATGCGAGCTAGACGCTGCGGCAATACCCAAAGTCGGCCACACGCTCGGCCGTTGCAAGCCCCTTCAGCCGCCGTCTATACCGCCCATCCCGCAGCTCTCAGCTGTCAAACCCTCAGCTCTCAGCTCCCAGCCCACAGCTGAGCCCACCGCCAAGCGCCCGGAAAAGTCTCGTCTCTCATCAACCATGACCTACGACGCATGAGCTGCTCAACTACCCCGGTGCGCTTCTGGCACTAATATGTAGAGCGGCGTAAAAGACCGTTGTGATGTAGAGCGGCGCGGCTTGGCACGGCGCCACACCGCCTCGTTTCCCGTATGCAACCTGGCTCATTTACCTGATGTACATTTACATCTGATCAGTTGTACATTCCTCGTATTCTAACCAAATCTCCCCGGTGGTATATTTTCTTGCACGCAAAGTAGTTGGCCCGGGTCGTAGAGACACAGTTTGGAAATCAGGTTTCCGGGAAAGAAGGGGGGGGGG
>JALPSE010000039.1:49371-85381 GCA_030558545.1 Bipolaris gigantea
TTAGTCTACGCAAACAAGAAATAGCAAGTAATCGTGTACGACATCATAACACTAGTATTTCCCCAAGTATACCACACTGACCCAGCCCTCACACACACTCATATCCATACTCGTACATGTCATATACCGTCATACCAAGCACCCCCATCTCCCTTTGCCACTCTACTCGAAATTTCCCAAAGGAAAGACAAGGCTCTACACCCTCACCCTAGCAGCACTCTCATTCCGCTCAAGCGCCATACCGAATCCAAAATCTTTCCTCCGCTTATTCCCCTTGCGATCGCCATACTGCTCGTCAAACTTCTTAATCGCATTCAGACTGCTCATGTCCTCGCTGATGCTAGCACTGATCTCTTGGAGTGCCTTATCAAAGTGGCGGGCATGCAGTGTGCGTTTTTCGGGAAAATCATAAGTTTGGCCGCGGACGAGATGCGGGGGCTTAGATGACGACGATGAAGTGCCTGTAGAGTCAGTCTTGCTGCATTCGGATTCTGTGCTGTCGTTGCTTTCTTGCAAAGCGGCTTTGGAGGCGGCCAGGGCAGCTTGTTCGTTCTCTTCCTTGACACAGGCGAGAGCTGCTGAGACGGCAATGTTTTTGAGATCGCTTCCACTATAGAAAGGCGTGCGCTTTGCAATATCGTCTAGATCGACAGACTCATCGAGTTGCTCGCCCCTAAGATGGATCCGCAGGATTGCCTTGCGGTCGGCCTGCGTGGGGAGATCGACCAGTAGGCGGCGAGGCAAGCGACGAATGACGGCGTCATCCAGGTCAAAAGGCCGATTGGTAGCTACCATGACGAACACGGAGAGATCATTGAGGCCGTCCCATTCTTTCAGGAATTGATTGAGAACATCGCGGTGAGATGTCCGTTCGCGCATTGCATCTCTTGATGCGAATACAGCGTCTGCTTCGTCGAGGAACACAATGCATGGCGACAGTTTGCGCGCTAGCGAGAAGATGGCGGCAACGTTCTTCTCGCCCTCGCCAACGTACTTGTCCATGATCTGACTTCCAGACACTTCGAGTACTGAGCTGCCACTCTCCTTTGCCACGGCTTTGGCAAGAAGTGTCTTGCCGGTACCTGGAGGTCCGTACAGCAGCGCACCAGAAATCTTCTCGCTCGCTAAGATGCCATAGCTGAATGCTTCAGGCCGAAGCAGTGACAAAGAAGTAATTGTGCGTATCGAGTCTACGGTCTCTGTTGGTACGTGAACCTGCTCGAATGTCGTCTTGATTTGATCGGGGTCTGCGATGCCAGGCATAAGTCGCTTCTCATGCTTGCTGGCAGTAGCCGCTATTTTTTGTAGATTGTGTTGACGCTGCATGGCCCTTTCATCCACACGCTTCCGTGCAGGGTCAGGCTCGACCTTTGTTTCCATATTGTTCAGCGTATTCTTGGATCGCTTTGATATCTCGGCCACTGTCTCGAAAAAGGTATACTTGACAGTGTCACTAGATTTCAGCAAGCCGATGGCCAGGGCTACGTGCGCCCAGCTCAACTGGCTTGACGCATTTCCAGACGTCTGTGCCGGACTCGAAATTAGCAAACCCAGAGCTGTCAGGGCTACTCTGTGCACTTCGTCATAAGTCAGAACCCGGTTAAAGTACGATTCCAAAAATATTGGCGCCCAGTTACGGAAGCCTGACATGCTCTGGTCCATGTCAGAGATGCCGGCAGCGGCAGACGGATCCAAAGACCGAAGCATATCTCGAATGTGATGCAGATTGATGTCTCGGAATTTCCTCTTTTCGTGTAGCGAAATATCTGCAGAGGACGCCATACTGGTCCCAAGAGACGCAACGGTCTCGTCGAAATTTGGCGTGGCAATACCGGATTCTGCTGCCACGACAATGGTTCTGAAAAAACTACTTTCGCCCTCATTCTGAAGACCACGGACGCCGCTGTGGTCTGTTAGCTTCATCGCCGAGGTACAACAATCAGTCTCCTCACCTGGCGTTCAGTTCGGGCGTGAGGTCGCGTGAACAACTACTTCCTACAATCATGATGCTCTCACCGGCAATCCGTCGCTTGCGAACAATTTCCTCAAGTCGCTGAATAATACGACCGCCATAGTGAGTGGCATTCAGCTCCTTAAAGTCCTTTACAAGTATGATTTTGGTCTTTGCTGGAACGGTGGGCTTCTCCGAGGCCTGGCCAACTTTGACCGTCAAGTTGATGTCTGCTCTAGCACCAGCTGGCAATGTCGAGTTCAGATCAAGCTCTACGCTTTCTTGGCCCAAAGAGTAGTCAAAGAAGGCCGGGCTCTTGGACGATTTTTGTTGTTGATTAGCAGGACGAACACGGCAAAGAGCCTCGTTGCCGGTGATACCTCGACTTTGCTTGACGTGGTCCGCATCAATCAAGGCTTCCAGAAGAGCGGCCAGCTTGAGATCTTCCAACTGCATCTCAGCATGATTTTGGTTACGCCCAGAATCTTCGTTTGAAGCAGCAGTAAATGATCCAAATGGATGTCCCACACCAAGTTGCAGGCCTTGTAGATTCTGAGTCATGGCACGCAAAGCTGGTGTAAGGGCAATGATGGAGAGTGGTATAGCACGAGGACGCATTGCGTTTGGATCCGACTGTTCGACAGATGAGGCTTGTGACCACTCTGATTCGTCTTCGGCACCGGCTTCCTGCGCGTCTGTCATGAGGCCGTTTATGTCTGCATTCAGCCGATAAGTTTCATAACCCAGCGCCCTGATCGAATGCGGGGATGGCTCTGCTCCCTCGCCCAAGTAGTCGGCGGCGAGCTGAGCAAGATCTTGAGCATTCAACAAGAGGACGTCAGCGCCCGTTTCAAAAGCCCAAGACAAGACGCATGCATCGATGGATGCCTCATGCTCAGGCACAGGTGAATGAAGGATTAGATTTGTCTTGGCGGCAGGGAAAGAGTCGCTAGCGGCGGGCTGCAATGCAGAAAGAGATGCAGCCATGGTGGCGCGAATTTCGGCAACTACTAAGGGGGATAGATGTTTGGAAGTGCGCGTCTGCCTGGTCCTGGCGACTTCTCGTTTCCTCGCCGCCATCTCAAGCTTGGCACTCTGTTTTCTCATGGCTTCAATCTTCTTGCGAGGGTCCACATCGGGATCGTTTTGCAGCTCGTCCAGCTTTGTGCGGCCCTCGGTGAAAGTGCCGTCTTCTGTGATTGCGGCGGCAGGCCCATCTCCGGGGCGTCCAGCTTCTGTGCTCGCAACTGCTTCATCACTCTTTGACTGTGACGCTGGATTTTCTGCCTGATCCCCCAGTGCCAATATGTCCTCGAGGTACTTGTCGACCCTATGCTTCTCGTTGTCGTCCAATCGTCGACTCCACAGGCCACGTACCAATCGCGAGAGGAGCTGGACTGGGTCTGATTCGGGCTGAGTAGGCACTGCGCATGCAGCCTGCTCTCCGGATTCAGCGTGTGTGACTGAGACGGAAAGAATTGTAGGCGGTTGTGGGTCTGCAGGTAGGTCCTCCCGCCGTATTACCCTCCTCCTTAGGAACCAGTCTGGTATGTGCACGGGCGGCAGCCCCTGAGCCTTTTTGCCTCGCTGCTGGCGTCGCAGGGCAGCAGAGTATCTGCGCGATGTCTCTCGTGACCGCTGAAGTTTTTGTGCTAGTATGTCAGGATCTTCTACGGCTACCGCGCCGTCTGCTGTATCTTCGGTGGCGGCTGATGCCTTGTCTCGATCCGCTGAATCGACGCCATGCTGATCTGCGGGTGTGCCGTTGGGAGCTGGTGGGGGGTTTGCTGCTTGCGCGAGGGGGCGCGCAGTGTGGAAAGGCCGTAGTCGTGGTACTATGGATGGGTAGCGTCGACCGCGGATAAAGCGCGCTGGAGGTCTTTTCGTGGACGCTCGCAGTGCTGACCGAATCACGTACATCCGGACGTCGAAGGCACTCCGGGATATGAAGAGAGAGGAGGCCACAGGAATTGATGGCCTTTGAGCGAGGGTTTAGCACTGGGCTGGGTATGATGGCAATTTCATCAACTTTCTCCATTATCGGAACAAGGGTCCAAGCCAAGACATGCGGCTGCACCCGCCCTGCGGTACCGCTGCACCCCAGTCACAATGTACAATCGCAGAAACCTAAGACCGACTACCCGGTTTGTAGCATTCATGTCCGGGACCGGCGAATATTTTTTGGTGGACGCAGTGCTGGAATTTGGGTCAAAAAATGTTGCGTGGATGACGTAACCAATCAGTCTGCATAGCATGGAATCTCGGACTGGAAGAGTAAAAGGTAGATTGCAGGCGCAGAAGGCTTTTACAGAGAATGCATTGATCAGAGCGATCTGAGGCAGACACATGGCGAAACTTGTGATTACATTATGCAAACAGGATGCATACAGGGAGCAATTCATGGCGGTATGGCTCGGCATTGCGAGTAAAATGAGCGATTGCTGTCACCGTGTCGGACCCGCTGGTGGGCTTGTGAGCCGGGTGGTGTATGTGTCTATGTACATGTGTATGCACAGCTATGCTGACAGAGATGAGGTATAAATCCTGGCGGCCGCTTATCCGTCTCTCATGGCCGGGGCCTAGACACAAATACGAAGACATGGAGATTGGCTGGCTAACGCACTGGCGGAGATGCAAGGAGGAGGGGGCCTCTCGGAGAGATTGTGGAGAGGGAGCTGAGATGACTTGTCGGTCTGAAGAGATGGCTCCCGATGCGTACTGTGCACTCTTCTCTCCGCCAGCCATTCCATGCTCGTGGTGTTTACTACATCATGCTATTGTTGACCGCGGTCATGTCCGCGCATGCACGGGGCACGCAGGTAGCGCTAGCAGATGTCGCCATCAAGTACAGTGCCAGTGTGATTGGTGTGCAGCGTGGATCCTGGAGAGAGGCGTGTTGTAGTTTGTTCTGCCACGTCGTGCGCTGTGGTGCATGGACTGCTAGTAGGCGCATGCCGGCAGCGAGGCCTATCACCAAGGGCACCAAGGGCAGGCGCGCGTGTGGTGGCTGTGGTGTGGTTAGAGAACCGCCGGAGGTGCTATCATGCACATGGGTGCACAAAGTCCGTACAGGTCGATGGAGGGCAGAAGATAGGCCAGCCCCGCGAATACCAGAGTGGCTGAAACGGAGTGCATGCGGTCGTGTGATGGTCGGGGTCCAAGGTTCGAGGGGCAGGGCCCCCGCCGTCGGGGGGGTGCTAAGCGAGCGGCTCTGATTGGCCACCGCCCCTCCGCCTGCTCCTGCTGCTCCTGCTGTTCCTGAGGGTGGGCCGTGCACGATGGCGATCGCCAATTCCTTCTGTGTGTTGACCGCCTGGGCGAGTTGGCTGTTGAGTCCAATTCACTCGTCCGCGCGCTGGCCTGCCTGCTTTCCTTTGCCATCTCAAACTGCCCTGCGCGCCCCCTGCCATCTCCATCGTCCTTCTCGACAACATCTATATCCTTTGCCCACTCCCCCGCCCACGTCATCTCTCGGTGCGCGGTCGCTTCGCGATAGCTTCGGGTCAACCCTCTCTGAGCCGCGTACCATTGATTCCCTTGCCAACCACGCGACCGGCCCTTCACCCACCTCCTCCAAGCAGGCGCACCCAGTGCCATGACGCCTTTTTGACATGTCTGCTAGCCATTCCACACCTCATCCACCATCGACCTGGAGGCCGCGATGTCGCTTACGCCCTCCAATTCCCGGGTGGGCCCAGCGGTTGGGTCTGGCATCAAGCTGACTGCTTCTCCCTCTCCCTTCTACAAGGCCACCCCGCGCGCCTCGCCCGTCAAGCAGGCCCGCGCCGAAGTCAACCTTTCGCTGCGCCAAGTCATCGGAACCACGACCAATTCGCCCAATGCCTTTGACAGTCTGCCCTCCGGTTCCACTTTCGGCTATGCTGCTGGCGCTGCAGCTGTCATGGCTGCCATAGATGATCGCGGCCATGTCACCCAGCGTTTCTATCGCGCACGGCCTACTACCAATCCCATTAATCCCTCGGCATCAATCTACGGCGGCCCATCAACACCCACCCAGAATGAGAGCCGCAACCGCACCGCTGTCTCTCTGCGCGACGCCAGTTTTGGCGCTTCGTCAGCTTCGTCACCCAGCAGTCAGGACTGGGCAGACTCTCCCAATAACAAAGCTTGGACCACAAGGGACAAGATAAAGGCAGCAACCTGCGTCAGCTTCAGCCCTGACGGCAGATACTTTGCTGTAGGAGAGGCAAGTCACATACCTACACCTAATTTTGTTATATCCTAACTTGGCTCAGACGGGTTACAAACCTCGCGTCCTCATCTTCTCCGCCTCCCCGGATGTCCCCTGCGATACCCCCCTCTCATCACTCACAGACCACACCTTTGGCGTAAATTGCGTAGCATTCAGCCCCGATTCCCGCTTCCTTGCGAGTCTAGGCTCAGCAAATGATGGCTTCCTCTACGTCTGGCACATCAACTCGCGCTCCGGAGCTGCCACGCTCCATGCTAGCAACAAGTGTGTCAGTCGAGTCAACCGCATGGCCTGGATGGGAAACAAGCTGATTACCGTCGGTGTTCGCCACGTCAAAGTCTGGAAGATTGATGATATCAATAATACGCTGCGAATCACCCGAGGCCGCCAGAGCGATGCTTCTCTTCTTTCGAGTTCCGTGCACAAAACATTGCCGGGGAGAAATTGCATTCTTGACAGCCTCAAAGAATCCACATTCACCAGCGTCGTTGCCATAGCCCGAAACAAGGCTATTGTGGCTTCCGATAAGGGAGATATTTGTCTGATTGACGATTCAGAATCAGAGCAGCGCTTCCGCAAGCTAGCAGATGCTGGGTTCGCCGTAAGCTCACTAGCGGCAGATGTCAAAGGTCGACTCCACGTTGTTGGTAGCCAAGGAACACTGAAGACCTTCAACATCAGTGAGATTACGGGGATACGGACTCCTCCACCATCTCCTCCACCCCGGGCTCAGTCTCCTACCATCCCAGTGACTGATTGCGAACAAATTGGCGTCATTGCTTGCTTGAAAGACTACGTCGTCACCGTTGATTCACAACGAGCCATTCGGCTGTTGCAATTGTGCTCTGATGATGACGATGCGGTTGTTGGTAAGGTGGTTCGCACATTGCCAGCACATGGCAAAGCGGTACTCGGCGTACATGCAGGACTCGCTCAACCCAACGTTTTCGATGCTTCCTACTATACATGGGCTGCCGACGGGACGGTCATCTTCTGGAGCCAGGGCGCGTGCAAAGACTCTCTCCAAGTCTACCTTGAACAGATAGACGACCCTGAGGCGGTTCCCAATGAGTTAAGGACTGTTTGCGTCACTGCTGACGGTGCACATCTGATAGCAGGAGACAAATTCGGCGTATTGAGATTCATCAACTGTGAAACGAAAAGTTGCATGCTGGAATTCAAAGCACATGCAAGCGAAGTTACCAGTATCGCCATACACGAGGAAGGGCAAGAGATATTTGTCGCTTCGGCCAGTCGAGATCGGACCGTGCAAGTCTTTTCGCGAACTGGAGAGACTTGGGAGCTGTTGCAAACACTGGACGAGCATGTCGGGTCGGTGAACGGAGTCACGTTTTCACGCGATGGCACACGCCTCGTGTCGTCCTCAAGCGATCGAAGTCTGGTGGTTCGCGAACGGTTATCGCTCGAAGACGGCAATGGAACCAATCGCGCCTTCGTGATGTCACGGGCCATTATTGTAAAAGCCACACCCGTATCCACGGCATGGGGTGTCGATCTGGAAGATACCCTTCTGGTTTCGACCATTGATCGTCAGGTGCACAAATTCGATATCCGCACAGGTCAGTGCCTCAGCAACTTTCGTGCGTGTGATACGGATGGAGGAGACGCAGTCGTTTTGTCGTCCTTGGTCCATATATCTCGCGGCTGGGGCACTCCATTAATCGCTGGCGTATCGAGTACAGATAAGTCGATACGCGTATACGATGACAACGGTTTGCTAGTTGCTCGTGACTGGGGCCATACCGAGGGTGTTTCTAATATTGCCCTCGTGAATACGACTCAAAGTTTGGCAGACGAGTCAAGCGAAAAGTCGTTAGTTACTGTCGCAGTAGACGGGACTATATTTGTGTGGGATCTTGGGATCCAGACACCAAGTCGCCTCGACCCTCCAAAGGCACCTGACCTACTTGCTCCAAACATGCCATCAAAAGAAGATCTATTATCCAACAAGCCACCTCTACGGCGCGTACTGTCGCAGTCAGAATTGGCGCGTTATCAGCGCTCAAATCAGGAGGGAGACTCGACACCGAGTGGAAGCAGATCACCGAAATTGAGAAAGAAGCTCTCAAAAATCTCCCTGGGTTCGACTCCTAAGCTAGAACCTTCTCCTATACCAAGCAGCGTGCGGGACGGACAAATAGCCTGTCAAGAGAAAGGCACAGGGCGGCGAGACAAGAATCGTTCGCCGTCCCCTACAAGTCCTAGGAACACACAACGACCCAAGCGCCGCGGATCAACGGAAGCTAGGAACCGCAACAAAGCACCTGGCCGCGAATTCGGGACTATTGATGGATCGACAGAGAGCTTGTGCAGAACACTCCGGGCCTATAGGAAGCGCCTTGCCAACTCTACCGACACTATGAGCCCTGAGCTCGCGAAGGAGGTTGAGAGAGAGCTTGCAGTGACTGCAAGAGCGATTGGTGATCGAGTTAAAACCAAGGCTTTTGAAGAAACGGTTATGATCAAGCTGCTAGATCAGTACTCTGAGCGGCTAGTCAATATGCTAGATGAAAAGATTGCAGCCAGCGTGGCCCAACGCATGCGTGAAAGCAGCGTGGGCAATTTTTCGGACGGACCCGATTCTCCTTGCGTTGCTCACTGTGCTTCTGCGAGTAGAACCGACAGTGAGGATATGAGGAGCTTTCGTGAGGAATTTGATTCTGGCGCCGAGGTCCAAGATAGCAAAGATAAGGAGGCCGTGTAAGATAGGTGGTTTTGACCCAAGGGCCGGATATACAAGCCGCACATGATGAACAGTGTGGCAGATGCGGCGTTGAGAGGTGTTTTGTCAGTACGTGAAGCGGGTGTTTTTTTTTCGTTTTTGGAATAGTGACTGATGCTCCTTTCATCCTATTGAGCACACATCCTTGAGGCATTGGAAAGCGGGGAGATATGGCCTGGGTTTGGCCATTTGTATTGCTGTTTGTTTTTCCCTTATATCTCTTTTTGTCTACAGCAACACTACTACGCATGACATAATCGTAGTTCTTAGTTTTAAGACTTTTCTCTCTTTTCCTTTCCTTCGTTCATAGCATACGTATCTCATTCGCTTTCCAATGCACCCATTTCTACCGTACCTGAGACTTCCCCCCCTCATTATGTGATTCCCTCTATATTTACAACTTCGCAACCTCTTGCAGCATCCTCAGATCTTCTCTCCTCAAATCCGCTAAGCTCTTCTTACCCAAATTCGCAAGCGAATTGTCAGTATCAGCCAGTAGACAATCCAGCACATGCTTCACACCCTCTTCGCCGCCCATAGCAAGTCCATACGCATACGGACGGCCCACAAGCACCGCCTTTGCACCCAGCGCCAGCGCCTTGAGTACATCCGACCCGGTCCTGATGCCCGAATCAAAAAGAACAGTCAAACCGCTCTCCTTCACCCTCTCATCTGCCGTGATCTCCGCCAGCGCATCCAACGACCCGATCGCGCCATCAAGCTGGCGTCCCCCATGATTCGACACCACGATACCATCCATCCCGTACTCAATCGCCCGATGGGCATCCTCAACCGTCTGAATCCCCTTGAGCACAATCGGCCCCTTCCACAGCGATTTCAACTTTTCAAGCTGACTCCAATCCCTATACGTGCCCGACGCCACCAGACTCGTGAAGAACAACGCCTTCTTCATCACCGACGCATGCGCCAACACCTTTGCCGCACCCGCAATACTGCCTGGTCTCTTGAGAATCTGCCAAATCTCCGCTACTTTCTCCGCCACAGACCGCATATCCTGCGCTTGTTCGTCGGCGAAAAGCTGGCTGAAGACGGGGTCGGAGAAGGCGACTTGGCAGCCCTGGCCCCAGACAAAGGGGAGATAGGAGGTGTCGAGGTCGTTGGGGCGCCAGCCGATGACAAAGGTGTCGAGGGTTACGACGAGGACTTTGTACCCGCTTCCCCACGCACGGGAGAGGAGGGATGCGGTGAAGGCTTCGGCCGAGGGTTTGGGCCAGTAGAGTTGGAACCACCTGTCCCCCTCTACGCCGTTTGCCGCGGCGACTTGCTCGATGCTGCGGGTTGCTGCCGTAGACAGGATCATGGGGATTTTGGCGGCGGCGCAGGCGCGCGCCGTGGCTTCTTCGCCGTCTCGATGCATAATCTCCTGGACTCCGATGGGTGCGACGAGGAGCGGGCTGGCGTATTGGGTCCCGAAGAGGGACACGCTCATGTCGCGCCGGGTGACGGGGACGAGCATCTTGGGGCGGAGGCGGTACCGCTTGAAGGCGGAGAGGTTGGAGCAGTAGGTATCTTCGCTACCGGCAGAGCCGGCGATGTAGAGGAAGTTGGGCAAGGGAATTGCAGCGCGGGCGTTGGCTTCCCATTGTGAGGGTTTGGTGGAGTATTTGGGGGGGTGGAGGGAGGAGTAGATGTCGCGTTGGTAGGAGGAATAGGCTGTTGGGTCTGGTTCGTAGTCTGTTGTTTCTGCTGTTTTGGAGAGCACTTTTGTGTCCGTCATGGTGGGGGAAGTATCGGTTTTGTTGAGTTGCTCTGGGTGTTGCACGGGTGCGGCCGTTTGCATGGTTTGTTGCAACCGCGGAGATGGGATGCGTGGAAATGCGGAGGACGCGGTCGATCCACGCGGAGGTGTGGGGGGAGCCAATCGAGCGCGAGGGCTGACGTGCCGAGTTTCCCCACTACCCGCGTTTGGGCCAACCAACACATGTACTATGTTGCTATTCTCTTGCTCGTATTCTTTGTCCTTGTCTTGTGAAGTGGGAAGTAGATGTACTGCGATTGATTGGAGATGGCAGGAGCACCGCGGTTTACTTGCCTGCAGCGGACATGCAGATATGTTTGTCAAAAAGACGGGTGTTAAAGAACAGACACTACGACCCACCCTTTGGCAGGAAAGAATTGGCTGTTCGAAAGGCTCCTCACCGCCCAAAACGCGGTTCCCAAACGGCCAGCGATGCAGTAGAAATATCAATTCTTCATGATACACTTTAGTTTTCATCCACGTTACTCATATCGTTACCAAGGCCACAATGGCATCGTCTACATTTTGGAGCTTTACAGCAGCCGTCGTTATAGCTATACTTTCGGCACGATACAGCATCCGTCATACCTCGTTCCTGTCGGCAACTGGTCCCTCGCTTTATGCTCACATTGGTTGCCCAACGGCGACTGCACATCCTGGCTATCTGGCCTACGGAGGTGCTGAGAAACCTCATCATTCGAGCTGGGACGCTTGGTGGCATCCACAGCGCAGTCATGGCAGAGGCGATAAGAGCAAGGATAGTGCAGGGGTACTGACAGAGGACTGGAACATCTTGTATCATCTCGGTGGTAATGGCCCATGGGTTGAGAAGGTTATTGATGTTGTCGAGGGAGGTATTGCAACGCCTGAGGAATGCGAGGTGGTGCAGGTTCACATGGTACGTTCCTGCTCACAACTGGGATGTTTACGCGACAATACCTTGCCGCCATCACTATTACAACGGATTGTCGAACAGATGGTTGCTAACGTACTTTGTGAAGATGGCTCGGCATGCTGAGCGGTATCCTACTAAAAGGGCTGGTAGTGGTGAGTGAGCATGTAGCTATGGCCTTGATATATGCTTACCATATTTCCAGTTCAGAAGTCTGTCGTTAAGCGTATGAAAGAATCAGGCAATATTTTCACCGGTAACTTATCATTTTTCAATGAATGGGAACTTTTCTGGTCTTCAGGTACGCCCTTGGTTCACCTAAAGCCTGTTTTTGCAGTTAATGGAAATAGATGAAGACGACCTGGAGCAACTCACATCCACTGGTCCCTTTGCCGGCACACTCGGCTCCTTTACTACAGGAGTTCGCCTCCGTACTCGCTACCGATGTCTAATTGACCAAGCTGCGACCGTTCACCCGGATCATCCTACTACCTTTTGGGCCAGTGGCTCCAACCGTGTCATCGAGACAGCTAAGCACTTCGCTGCAGGCTTTTTCGGAATCGACTACGCCAGCACAAACGCAGCGAACCTCTCAGTCATATCAGAGCACTCCTCACTCGGCGCAGATACGCTAACGCCCGGACGGACTTGTATTGCCAACAAGAAAGACAAAGAGTACGGTCAGCCAAAAGGGTATCGTCTTATGCGCGAATACCGCTCCAGTTATATGCCTCCTATCCGCAAACGCCTTCTCAAACAAACAGGCATGGAGTTTGACGATGAAGAGATCTACGCCATGCAGGAAATGTGTGGGTTTGAAACCACGGTTCGTGGACGGAGTGATTGGTGTAATGTCTTCACGCAAGAAGATTTTCTCAGCTTTGAGTATGCAAGAGACATCTTGCACTACTACCGTGCCGGGCCAGGACAAAAGTATGCTAAGAGCATGGGGTGGCTGTGGGTAAATGCTACGACAAATCTATTAGTGCAGGGACCAGAAGAGGCAGGCCCATTGTTCTTCAGCTTGTGAGTTTCTCCTCTTGTGATAAGCACTGCAGCCGAGAACATGGAAACTGGAACTAACATCACCCCAAACACAGTGTTCACGATGGCGATATCGCACCTATGATATCCGCACTTGATGTAATCAACGATGAACAGCACCTCCCTGTTTCACATATCCCCCACGACCGCAAATGGCGCAAATCCCAAGTCTCACCCATGGGCGGCCGCATCATCTTCGAACTACTCTCATGCAGAACAGGCAGTGGCGACGATAGCACTCGAGAGAAGTTTGTCAGACTCAACATCAACGACGGCATCACGGCCTTACCGGATTGTCACAGCGGACCAGGGAAGAGTTGTCCTTTGTATGAATTCGCCGAAAGGACGAGGAGGAAGGGCGAGGAAGTGCAAGATTTCAAAGACTTGTGTGGATTGAGCGACGATGCGGCCAGAAGGATAACGTTTTTGAGTCAGAAACGGGATAGTGGGTAAAGGTTGTAGTGGCGGGCGAATGTACAACTCTTCCTTGTGTATGTCAAGGTCTTGAATGAAGAAAACTATTTCAAAGACAGGTTCTCAGCACCGAACTTCGCCCTGTAGAGGCAGTGGAATTAGACTATCTTCCTACTTTGCTCCTTCTCATTCTCCGAACTAGAAAAGGGTTGCACACAGAGTTCCACGGTCTGGGGCTGTAGACGAAGACGGGGGAGTTGAGTTGGGCATCTTGGGACATATATGCTTGTCCAGTCCGGAGTGCACATTCGAAAATCACAGAAATTTTCCGTCACGAAAGGAATATGGAAGCAGCACCTCAGGCAAGGCTCGTCGGCAAGTCTTAGCCCCGTAAAAATAACTCTGGTTACCTTTTATTTGAGGGGAATGACAAGTCAACCGTTATGCGAATGTTTCGGGATTATGCACATAGCTGCGTACTGATGATTACTCTTGCAGACCTTGACTCGAGGGATGCGTGCTACCGGGCGCCGATATCGTGGGCTACCAAAAAGGCGCATAAAAACATGATCAAGCTACTGCTAGACACGGATGAGGCTGAGGTGGACTCAAAGGATAGACATCACCGGACGCCGCTATTGTGGGCCGCTAAACACGGGCGCGGAGGCGTGGTTAAGCTAGTAGTAGTACTGCAGTGTGCCGATGCTTCGCAGCTGATTGTTCACTTGAGATACTATCAACCTCCCCACCCGTCGCCTTACAAGGCAGCGTTTCTCCCATAGCCGAAAATGTGCTCTAGAATATCCGTTGCTTTGGAATCCAAACGACTGAAAAAAACCGGCGTACTTGTTGAGGCATAGTACATAGATGATGGGTGCTGTGGCGCACGTGCACAAGTTGAAAGACATAAGAGACAGATGTCAAAGCACAGGCTCTAAATCAGAACACTTGTTATGGGGTAGGCATAGCCTACCCTATCTTAAACTAGTAGAAGCGTAGGACCCACAAAGGACCCTATAAATAATCATGTAACCTTCGACATTCTTTATAGCTTAAGCAATGCAATAACTTTTGGTTCCTTACAGTATCCTGTCTAGGGCTAACACATAACAACACTCAGCATACGACACTCAGGCAAGCAGAGGGTAGTTCGACAAAAGGGCTGATTTGGCCTGCTACAGACCCAAATGTGGGGAATTGTGGCTTTGATCTGAGTGTATATACTGTACTACACGGCAGAATTAATACATGTAGGCCACTAGCAAGTGGCCGTTTCAACTAATCTCACGTCAGACGAGAACTGGACGCTGGTTAATATTCAGTATGGCTGCTTTAAGCGCCTGTTACAAGCTAGTAGTACCTTTTATTTATCTTGGCTGATAATTTCTTTACATATTCTAGTCTAACTTACTCTTAGGTCTTTGTTATATTTTCCATGTAGCTGGCTAAAGATCTAATGATTACTATCTATCGAAGATATCCAACCCTAAACTTGGATCAAGTGTAGGGGGCTACGCTCCGAGGAACGATTACTTGAGTATATGATAGAATCTACTCCATAGAGAGCTAAGCTTCTAAGCTATGTAGTTAGCTAAGTAACAATTAGGCCGATAGAATCTGGGTGCTACCCCAAGCACCCGGCTTTTGCGAACGGACCGAGATTCCATCGAAGGGTAAGACCAACGGGCAGCAGTACTACACTGATAAATCAACCCCTTGGTCCCTAGCGTGTGAACTGGAGCTAGTCCGCAGCACAAGCCTCATTGCACCTACACCAAGAAGCGGGCCCCCATGACGGGATTAGAACACTTCCAAATTACGAAAATAGCACTAAAAGACACTCAAAGAAACTAAGAAGCGCGTTTGAGGAGGGCGACTGTTAAAGTGCGAGATGCGCAAATCAACCTCGGTCAGCACTGTGCATACATTTCCAAGATTTCGAATCCTCTCGTCTACTACTATTTCAAGCTTCATGTTTCAAGACGCTTGCTAGTACCCTTGGCACATACCCTCTGTACCAGTTCTTTCAGATATGCGGTAATGAACCTGAAACGCTCAAGTCAGTGCCCATAGGAATGCACATGGGTGCTCATAGCTGTGTGCTTACTCGCATGAGTTTGGTCCGGGCATCCTAGACGGAGAGAAACAACGCCGAGATACGAGCACCACGGCGCCCACTTTATCGGCGATACTGACGGTAAGCTAGTGTTGAAGACGACGGGTACTCGCAAATGGCGTCACGCGTGGATAGTCCTGCCCCGCAAGTTTGGTGCATTACCGCCACCAACCAATCAACCGCGCCTATCTGTTAATTCCATGTGGAGTTGGATGGGGAATTCTACAAGTGGTCATTTTCCTGGATTCGTTGCCAAGGTGACAAAGCACGCTTGGACCCACCAACCCTTTGCCTTCTTTCGCGTTGTTACATGCATTCTCATTTACATGTTCCCACAGCCAGACAGCGCCGTCGGTCTGAAGCCTTTTCCTTGAGGGGTCAAGGCATGGCAAGCCACACGATAGCTGGAACGGTAAGCTATCCGTTCACTGGAGCCGTCGTGTGTTGGCCGCCCTCACCGCGTGCCGCATACCGACTTTCTTTGGCGAGGTATCCCTGCTCTACTCACACGATAATTCATCAGTCAACAGCAACTAAGTGGAATGGCGCCATCGGCACGAAATACCTGCTGCAGGAATAGACGCAACATTTGGACCCAATCGTAATCCTATCGGCGCAACGAAGACGAATTGATTGACGGCACGGGAGGTGCGTCTACTACAGATGTACATTGGTAAGTCTTGTTGTTGCGTTTCAAAAGGAGTATAGTTTTGTACTATTTATAATTCTCCTTAGTTTAAGCCTTAGATTTACGCAATTCAATTGGATAGAAAAAGGTGCCTAGAGGAATCCTGGTGGACATCTTTCCTCTTGTCCTTACTCTTACTACACAACTCTCAATTAGCTCTTGGCAATCCTTATAGTAGTATTAAAGGATACTAATGCTAACCTAGTGTATATTGTGTTTCTAGATCGGATTGGTTGATAAAATCGAACGAACAAAACTTACTCATGTCCACCTGTAGACTGCGACAAGCTGACAGCGATTGCACATAATGACGGTAGCATCTAAACATATCCAAGCCTAAGGAAGATACGGACCGATTTCGCCGCGGCACAGTGCGCGCAAATCACGGTGTGCGATACTGAGTCGAGCTACACGAGCAGCCCAGTAGGCCCGACGGAGAAATGACAAGGTCGATTTCTCTAACAAAGTTCGGCACGCGCCTAAACGGCCTTCCTGGCATCTGCTACCGAGGCGCGCTCTTCACGCTCATGGACGAAGCAATGTGCTACATTGTTGTTGTGAACACGGTAATTGAGCACGGCGTTGGGTTCATGAAGGCTGGCGAGGACCAATGGCGACTAAGTACTACTTACAGCTTGTCCACGCTAAATCGGCACAAGAGGTTCCCCAGGGCCGCCGGGTAACGACAAGCATGGACACCAGGGTGCTAGCTTCGGTACTTTGTCCAGGAACCATAGGCATTGAGACGGACCCTTTTCAAGACAAGGGAAACAAGATGCGGACAGGAGTTATCATGAGGGACCGACGGGGCAAGCCCGTCATTCAAAGCGGGGGGCTTGTGGGTGCGAGCTGCGGGTGCAGCAAAGTTGTCATGGCGATTTATCACCAAGGGACCAAGATGTGTCGAAACGGCCCACACGCATTGAGTCAATGTAGTGGTTCCTGGAGGCCGGCATCGAGGCCAATTTGTCCTTCCACAATAGTGCATCAACATAAACACGTGGGCTGGAACCCCGGTCAATGTCGCATTAACATCGGGCACGCTAGCCGCGATTGGATTGACATGTACTCTGGTCCTTACTGTAAGGGCATCCCGCTCCGACGATACCTGTGCCTCCCATGGACAGGGCGCAGTCAGGTAAACGCACATGCCAACCGTCTTTCCCTTGTATCCGTTAGTGACGTCCAAGTGCACCTGACCCATCTTGCACCCTACCCATACGACCGCTACGGTGGGTGTGGATATTTCTGTTTGTATAAGAGCGATGATCCATCACCAGATTCTGGGCATTGTTCTCTACACAGCAAACCTGACCAGCCTGACCAGCCCTTCGATTTCCTCGCCATGCATTCCATCCTTGCTTCGGCCGTTGCCCTCTCTTCATTGCTCCCTCTGAGCCTCGCTCAGACATCGGGCACATTCAACACCCTCACATTTAACGTTGCTGGCCTGCCTGCTGCCCTCAATGGCAACGATGTCCCCGGCGACAAGACGACCAACACTGCTCGTATCGGAGAACTCTTCACAAAGTACAACATCTCGCTTATCCATGTTCAAGAAGACTTCAACTACCATGCTACCCTCTATGCGAGCGACAAGCACCCACACCGGACGGCTACCAGCGGTGGCGTACCCTTTGGTAGCGGCCTGAACTCGCTGAGCAACTTCCCCTTTACCAGCTTCAACCGGATCAAATGGAACACTTGCAGTACCTTTGAGTACGTTTGAGATGTCTAGCGGTGAAGTTTGATGCTGACCCTACTTCCTCAACAGCAGCGCAGACTGCCTTACCCCCAAGGGCTTCACTGCCATGCGGGTGAAGATGGCCGAGGGCGTCGTCATCGACGCATACAACCTGCACGCAGACGCCGGGTAGGTCGGCCACGGAAAGACCAATGCCTCGACCAGCAGCTAACCAACCCAAAGCACCACAGACGCCGACAACAAAGCGCGAGCAGACAACCTCCGCCAAGTGTCCGACTACATCAAGACCTACTCAATCGGCAACCCCGTCATCGTCTTTGGCGACTCCAACTCGCGCTACACGCGCACAAACGACGTGCCCGCCATCTTCAAGGAGCAAAACGGCATGACGGACGTCTGGGTCGACCTGATCAAGAAGGGCGTGCCGCCCGCCAAAGGCGCAGAAGCCCTGCTCTGCTCCAACCCCTCGACCACAAACGAGTGCGAAATCGTCGACAAGACCTGGTACCGCGGCTCGGCCGCCGTCACGCTCACCGCCAAGAAGTTCGACTACGCCGGCCACATGTTCCTCCAGGACAACGGGGACATTCTGAGCGACCACAACGGCGTGCTCGTAGACTTTGACTGGGCCGCCGTCGACCGCTTCGCTCTCTCCGACACGCTTGGCGGCGAGGGCGGAAACTGGTTCAACGACCTCGACACCGTGGCCGCTGTTGCCGGCGGCGCCAAGGTGGCGTCGGTTACGCTTCGCGGCGCGTCGCGCGTCGATGGCATTGCCTTTGGCCTGGCGTCGGGCCAGACGCTGGCCCATGGCGGTACCGGTGGCTCGGCCACGAGCTTGACGCTCGCGAGCGGGGAGACGCTGACGGCTGCGACCCTGTGCCAGGGTCAGCGGGACGGGACGTACCGTCTCTTCTACGTCGAGTTCAAGACGAGCGCCGGCAAGACGGTGGCTGCCGGCACGAGGACGAATGATTGCGTTACGAGGACTGCGCCGGCCGGCAAGAGCATCGTTGGCCTTTTGGGGCGCGCCGCCGATGGCATCGATCAGGCTGGGCTGATTTACTCTCAGTAGTAGTAAATCTCTCGGCTTGCCGACGGTTGCTTGGCACGCGTTTTGTGCTCCTTCTTGTATTTATTTTTTACCCTTTTTTCTTTCCTACTCACACGTGACCAACGATTACTTGTTCTTACCATCATGTGCGAATCCTGTCTGTGCCTTGCCGGTTTTGTCCCACCGGAAATTACCATTACTACTACTACATCTTCGCCGGCTTCATCATGTCCCGCTCTGCCTCCCCTCTTCCCCGCCCCCCCCCCTGCGGCTCTAGAAAGCCTCGCTACTAGCGTTGGCAACACCGCACTGCGCTTCCCGCGTATCACTAACAGGGTTTGTTCGTAGTCTTCATTAGACACGGGGGTGGCGGGCTATGCATGTGTAGGGGAGATGTGTGAGTGGGTGTGGATGGTTTAGATGGGAGTGCAAGGCAGCAGGAGAGGGCGTGATGTTGGGAGCGTATTGAGAGAAGGAGGAGATGAAAGGATGTGTCAGAGCCGGGGTATGCGGTTTGGGAGTATGGTGAGGAGAGGGTGGGAAGCTGTTGTAGATTTGGTCGAGGAAGGGTGTGTGAAGTTGCTCACTACGGTGGTCGTGTCCCAGCGTTAGATGTTTCACATTTTGCCTTGTTTTGAATTTGGCTGATAGAAGAGATGGAGCTGGAACGTGTGCAATGGAAAGGTAACCTTGGTTTTGTCATTAATACATGCTGCTACGCCCTGTTCATACAACAAATACTCAACCTGAACGTGTTTCATAAAGCAAGCGTTCTAGGAAAGAAGGAAGAAAAAAAATCAATACATAGGGCAAAATCATCAGGTAGCAACACCTTCTCCTTCTCATATCCCACGTGCCTGAACCCCCAGATTGGGACGTGGCATGTCTGGTCCCTGGTCGTATAGTCCTCCTCAGTAGAACCAGTACTGAGTCTTGTACTGCACAGTAATAACCTCACCGGGCGCCCTACCCGCACAAGTAGCAGGCGCCTTTCCACCAACAGTCTGCACACGGTAAACCTCTTTGACGGTGCTCGTTGATCCAGCCTGAGCGGTGAGTCTAAGCCACTTGACATCGCTAGCCGGGTTGGGCGCATC
Organism: Bipolaris gigantea; assembly: GCA_030558545.1. Classification (NCBI taxonomy): domain Eukaryota; kingdom Fungi; phylum Ascomycota; class Dothideomycetes; order Pleosporales; family Pleosporaceae; genus Bipolaris; species Bipolaris gigantea. Next base: position 69,048 of record JALPSE010000039.1, read on the forward strand.
AACCTCCTCGGCCTTCTTGAGGATCGTGTTACCGAGTGAGGCCATATCAAACTCGGGTGTCGTGTTGTCACGGAAGAAATGGGAGCCTACGAGGGCTAAAGCAGGAAGATCACTGGTGGCGATGGCGGGATTGGCAGCTACGTTGCAGGTGTTGTCGAAGAGCTGGGCTACGGCGCCGATGGGTGTGGGAGCGGAGCTGGCATCGGCGCAGGTATAGTTTTGCGTTCCCACGCCCAAAGCGACAATGATGGGATCTCCAGATGGTGCGGCGAGACCAGATGCAGGCAGCTCGAGGGCGGCTTTGTTGCAGGCCTCGGCGCCGCCCTCTTGAGCAAAAGCATCTCGAGGGGTCACGACCCGTCCAGTGGCGGGCGATGGTAGGCGGCGCAGAGGTGTTGCCGCAGTGAGCCCAGTAAGGGCAACGACCGTGAGAACGAATGAGGTACGCATCTTGACGGGTTTGTTGCTGCTGACCTTTGCGTGTAGAAAAGGGTAGAGTATAGGAGCAGAGTATCAATATTGGCCGAGCGTTGACGAATGCTTTTCAACGACGCTGCGATGCTGGCATGAGGGAAGAGCTGCCTGAACTTGAAAGAGCGAACGAAGAGTGAAAGAGGCCGAATGACTGAGTTGTTGTGGATCAATTTCACGGCAGATGGCCTGTCCTATATATGCTGTTCGTTAACCTCATAATGGACTTAGTATGGCGTATCTACGGGCCGAGGCCGCGGGGATCTGGCTGTCGAAACGTTTGACATGTATACCAGAGTTGGGGTTAGGTTTCGAAAGTATGGGATCGAGTTCGACCGTGGATCTGATAGGTACAGTAATGCTTGGACAAGAAAAACTTGTATTTGTGCAACTGACACACGAGGGATGTGCGGTTGAAACAAAAGTTCCTGCCTGACGGACACGAAGGATCCGCGTCGCACAGACAGACAACGGGTGGGTCTCCCGGCCATGTTTAGTACGCCTGTAAAACATTGATGTGGTTGTGGAGATGCAATGTATAACAGCCGTCTTATAGACAGCAGGGGCCTTGTCGACCGAGGACGATTTTCTTCCAGATTGGCTTGCAGACCACGGCATGGCCTGGGCGGCGACCAGGGATGCAGTCATGTACCGCTTACTATAGTCCGTTTGTACTTGGACACAGCCGTGCCGCCATGTTGCTGACAACGGCGCAGCTGTGCAAGGGGTCCCGACGCTCCAAAGTAGTTGCATGGGTGAAGACGGTGCTGAAACGGTGCCTGGGGAAGGGGTGCAGACCAGGCCGTGAATCTCAAACGCAGGAACAGATGGACGGGCCGACGAAAATGGTAAACACCAAGTCGGTGTATCCACACGGGTTATCGAGGGGGAATCTAGTGCTTTTGGTACAATGCTGGGGATCACGTGCCGTGCCCGAGTAGGGATTGTAGGCGAGTGCTCCAGACATCAAGCGTCGGAGGTGGGTGAGATGAAAGGGAGTGCCGGGCACTTATGCCATACTGCTGACCTGCCACGAGGTGAATAGGGACATGTCGCGCCCCCGCCGACAAGCGCACTCGCGGCATCATCGTGCTCCCTCTCGCATGGACTGCTGTATGCGTAGCCAAGTATGCTGTATACATGCCGTCGTCTGGCGAGGCGGGCAGTGCCATGCACCACTCGGCTGGCTGGCGGTCAAATCAGACTGCGTGTACTATTTCGCTCCGCCTCAACTTATACGTGTGCCCGCCACGCAACGCCTCACCAGCCCATGTCCTTTAACAGGTAGACGCGTGCCCTCCCATCCCGTGTCTACCAGCTCTGGACAGTGTGAGTGTCTCGATTTGCCACGATGCAGCGCAGAGTTGGCCTGAACGAACTCATTCAAGCTTCCGGAGTGACGCCCCTTGGCCAGCGCCAAGCCATCCTACCCGCACCCACCCAGCCTGCCATTGTTGCCAGCGAAGAGGACCATGCACAGGCGCGGAACATTCTTCTCGAGCGCAGAGGCAAGCCCATCGAGAGCAAGAAGGGGCTCAAGAGTATCTTCAAGAGTTCGAAAGACAAGGACAAATCCCAGGACGCCGCCGCCCTCTTCTCCCAGGATGAGCTGGACCAAGCCCTGTCAGCCGTCATTCGCCATGCAACCACCGGGCCTGGCTTGATTCAGGCCTTCCTCAGCCTCGGAGCCAAGGTCAATGTCATCGAAACCCTGGACAAGAAGAAGAAGTCCGGAACCCAGGCCAACACGTCGCTACGCCGCCGAAGCACCGTCTTGCAGCAGGCCGCCAGCCTACGAAAGGCGGATGGCGTCAATATTCTTGCCAGCTCTGGCGCTGACCAGACTACCTTGGACGAAGCACTCAAAGCCACCCTCAGTGCAAACGACCATGCATGCATCACGGAGCTGTTGAGGCACGGCGCCAACCTGAACAACTTTCCGAATGCCCTGGCCAACGCCGTGCGGTCCAATGACCTCAATCTTGTTCGCCTTCTATTGCGAGCCCCAAAGCCTCTCCGCCCAGATGTTGTATCCTCCTGTCTGCCTGCTGCAGTCGAGCAGACCTCTGACGCAGCTACATCTCTACTCATCACATATGGTGCCGATCCCAACTTCGACACGGCAAGCGCTCTGAACATGGCCATTGGAAGACAGTATTACAAAGTGGCCCTTGCTCTGGTGGCCGGTCCTATTCGTCTGACTCCGTCAAATCTGCAACATTCACTCGACACGACAATGAGGCTTCCCACACGTCAGGCAACTCTTCAATTTCTTCAGCTTCTCTTCTGCTGTGGCCTGCCCCCCGACAGTAGGGGCTTGTCTGATTTCCTCATCTGCGTCGTACGTGGAAACGACACTGCTGGTGCTCGCATGATGATCAGCTACGGCGTCTCCGCAACGACAAATGAAGCAGAGTGCTTGAGAGAGGCTCTGGCCAATTCCAACTGGGCGATAGTGGATGCTGTCCTCCACACGCCACTGGCCCAACAACACGCAGTCGCTGCACTAACTGCTCTGCCGCATAACATGCCACAACCGGATAGATTCCGCGTAGTTAGTGCATTGCTACAAAAGGGTGTAAAAGGTCGTCCGCTTGCTCCACTACTTACCCAGGCCACCAAAGAAAGAGACTATGAGCTGACAGGCCTTTTGCTTGGAGCTGACGCGCCAGTGGAATCCGCTCACGGCGGGGCTCTACATGCTGCAGTATCCAACAAAGACCTGCAAGCCCTGAAGTTGCTTCTCAATACACGACCATCACCCGAGTCTCTGGGAGAAGTCTTCAGGCTTTTACGAACCGGATTCGCAGCGTCCGAACGGCGCGACTTTTCTCGCTTGCTGCTCGAACATGGCGCACGTGGCCCTGATGTTGATCATGCTCTCGTCGATGCCATCGCTGATACCTCTTCTGCGCGAGACGGGGCCCTCATAACCGACCTAGTTCGGAAAGGTGCAAGCGTTGATTATGACAATGGCAGGGTATTTTCCCTGGCGGTTGCCCAAGCTGACACGTCCCTTTTGCGTCTGCTTTGCAATGCGAGACCCAAACCCTCGTCGACTTCGGCGGCACTTCCCCTGGTGTTCGAATCACATGCTGGAAGACATGCTAAAGCGCTTGAGATCGTCGAATTACTACTAAGCCAGGGAGTTGAGGAAGAGCCAGCCGGTCAAGCTTTGCAACTTGCCATTAAAGGTGGCCCGGGCAACATCGACATCATCCAACGCATTCTCACTGCAAGCCCCAGTCTGCTTAGCGTTGCTTTCAAACATGCCACTGCAATCGAAGACCCTCAGAAGAAGGCTCCGATCCTAGACGCGCTTTTGAAGCTCGGAGTACCCCAGGAGTCCTTGGACCAGGCCCTCGCTGCTGAAACACGACACGCTGTCTCGACAAAGGACACAACTAGTACCAGGCTGTTGTTGGGCCAGGGTGCTTCTGTGAGTCACAACAATGGCGAGGCTCTGAGTGTTGCGGTAGCTTCGGGGGATAGCTCGCTAATGGCATTGCTTCTCAGTGGGAAACACCAAGCATCGCGACCCAGCCTTACGCGAGCCTTCCAAACACTATTTACTGACAAGAGCCTCTCGCTTGCCGAGAACAAGAAGAACGTCCATCGGCTAGCGCAAGAACTTCTCAACCGTGGTGTCGATCAATCCGCAATCGACGCTGCTCTGCGTGCCGTTCTGAGCAGTGAATACGATAGCAACAGCACTGAGCCCCTGGTAGATCTACTACTCTCCCACGATGCCAATGTCAACACAGCAGACGGCGCTTGCTTTGTCCTTGCAACGCAAAAGCACAGTCACACCGTATTTGAGAAGCTCATGCTTCACAATCCCCAGTTCAGTGTCATTGTCCCAGCGTTACTAAGCTCCAAATTGCAAGACGAAGTTGTCTTGTCGGCAATACAATCTTGTTTTGATTCTGGTTTCGCAATGGATGACATGGTAACTGGTAGCAACAAGATGCCTATTTTGATTACCGCCATGACCGTCTATCCACGCAATGCTGCTCTCGTCACGCTTCTGCTCAGTCAAGGTCTGAATCCAAATGTATCGGTTCCCACAGTGCTCCACCCTGCGGCTGGTCCAGAGACTGTCCCCGCACTTTACTGGGCGCTAGCTCAACCGCAAAAGCGTATCTCAGATGCCGTAATCTCCGCACTGATGGAAGCTGGTGCTTCCGTGGGTGACATCTCGCCCGCCTCAGAAACTACGGCGCTAATGCTCGCCGCGCGAGAGGGACGTCACGGTATCCTTGCTGCGCTGCTAGAGCGAAGTCCAGACGTTGATGCCCGAGACAAATGGAACAAGTCTGCACTATTCTACGCCAGCGGTAGTCTTTCTGGGGAAGCCTTTGTGAAAACACTGGCCCCACACACCGCAGGGAACGATGGTAGCATGCACGAAGCAGCACGAGAACTGAATGTCGAGGCTGTCAAAGCCCTGCTTGAACACGGCCACGATCCAAACTACCCGTCTCGACTTCATGGCGGCAGAAACGCCCTCGGCGAACTCTGTCTCCATGCCAATGTCATAACCCCCACCCACCGCTCACGACTCCGCCAGGTAATCCGCCTTTTGCTCTCCAACGGCGCAAATGCCAAATTCCGCGCCCGAAACGAAAAATCCAGCATCCTCCTCGCCCTCGACAACCCCTACAGCGCCCTCCCCATAACTGAGACCCTCCTCGAAACCGACGTCTGGAAAGACCTAAACGACCCATGCCACATGTACCACGACCCATCCTCCGACCTCCACTACTCCCCTTACTCTTACGTCGACCTCCTCGCAACCCCCTCCCGCACCCCCATCCGCCCCGCCCTCCTCGACCTCCTCGGCGACAAGGCCTGCACCCCCGTCTACTACTCGTCCTCGTCGTCGGCCGTCCAACCCGTCGGCGCCACAGGCCTCCCCGCCCCCATTGCCGCCCTTGTCGACAAGCAAAAAGACCACGAGCTCAGCATCCGCCACGAAAAAGAGAAATTCGAACACCAACGCTCCATGCACGAGCTGTCCCACAAGGACTCGCTCCGCCGCAAATCAGAAGCCCTCGACGCAGACGTCGCCCGCCAGGCCAAAGCCACGAAACAATACACGCTGCTTGAGCAGCAGAAACACGAGTTCGAGGTCCACCGCCTGCGCGAGGCCGAGCGCACGAAGCGTGCCGAGAAGGCGGCCTGGCATGCCCTGTTGGCCGAGCAGGAGCGCGAAGCCGCGGCGCGCCGTGCAGAGGCGGACGAAAAGACGGCAAGGGACGCCATGAGCGCCGAGCTCCAGGTGATTGAGCAGCGCAAGATCGAGGTGGAACATCGCGCAGCCGTAGAGCGCAAGATGCTGGCGGACAAGGAGGAATTTTACGAGCGAAACGTGAGGAGGCAGAGAGAGGTCCGCCAGATTGAGGGCGGGGGTGCAAGTGGAAATGGAAATGGAAATGCAGGCACGCCGCACTGGGCGACGGTCGACTAAGTACTTGCTCCTTTTTTTTTCCGCCTATTACATGTATGCATATGAACAATAGAGTTGTACCATCTACATACGTTGTCTCTCACGTGCGGGACACTCTACAAGCACAAATACGAAAGCTTCTTCAGCACGAAACTCAAACACTCCCTCCTACTTACCCGCATTTCAAACGAAATATACTAGATTACTAAAACTACCCCCAATAGTAGATTTTTCTTTTCTTTTCTTCTCTTTAGAGGGAGATTCAACCTCGCGACCTTGCGAATTCCGTCGCAGCGTGGTAAGAGAATGCCGAGAAAAGCTACGACGCCACCCCTCCATGTGTATGGATTGGAGTTTTCTTGCTCTCTCTCTCGTTTGCTTTTCTTCCGAGGGTTGAAGTGGATTTTCGAGCGTAGCGGTAGAAACAGCCTTGTGTACGTAACGTAGAGGCAAGGCATGGGAGAAGCTTATGGGAATGGTACTTGAAAGAAAAAAAATTCATTGGTATCGTGATGATTGTCTTTCAACGGATGTCTGAAATACACATCTTCAAGCTTCTACAGTGCGACTTTTTTTTTTGCAATCAAAAAAAAAGTGTGGGTATCTTGTCTCTCTCTCTTTCTCTTCTGCAGCGTAAACCAAAATCAAAATCCACACACCCACACACACACAGACTACTCTTCAAACGAACCCCCATATTCCATCATCATCATCATCATCATCATCATCATCATCATCATCATCATCATCATCATCTACCATGTCAAATCCTCATCATCGCGTATCATGGACGAAAACATGACTTCCTCCTCCGCCTGCTCCAACACCGCCTTGTGACTATGCGCACGCGTCTCCCATCCCAGCGTCACGTGCGAGAGCTCGAGAGCAGACAGCTTCGGTCGGGTCGAGGCTTGGCTGTGAGGAATGCGATATGTCAAGTCTGACTCGCCGCCGGGAATAGGACTGCATGTTCGCGACGATGCTTCTACATCATCAGACTCGTCGTCTTCGAGCCACAGGAGTTCGAGAGCATCGAGGCTTGCGAGGGACACCTTGTGCGGGGCATCGTGCGGAGCGTATTCCATGTTGCTGAAGATTTCGCGCATGTTGCGGTCGAGGGCGGCCTTGTGCTCGCGCTCACGGAGCCAGTGGTTTTCGTTTTGTAGGGCGTCGATGAAGGTCTTGAGGCCGCCAGGAACGCTTCGTGGGTCGGCGGCTTGTTGTGATTGTTCGATAGGGGCAGTGGTGTTTTCAGTAGTGAGCTCGGGGTCGTTACGTCGATATTCGTCAACGTTGGCTAGGCGCTCCTTGAGAGCTTCCAGATCCAAGGCCTGCTCTTTGTTCTGCTCCTCGAGCTCCGCAATCTGCTCGTGGCATAGAGTGAGCTCTTCTTGGAGGGCCTCAAGACCCACAGTCTTGGTTGCTGCATCCCGGATCTTAGCCGACAGGTGCTCAATCTCGAGCTCCTTTGTAGCAATAACTTGCTCGCGCTCGTGGATCTTGAGAACAGTAGCACGATGCTCAGCTGTGAGAGACTGTAATTGACGCACCGCCTCGTCATCCTTCTTGCGTGCAGCCTCGACCTCCCTAGCTTTCTGAGACCATGGTGTAGGTCCGTGCTCAATTTCGACGTTATTCGAAAGCACCGAGGCGTGGTCAGTCCAGTGCCGCAGGCTGGTTGTAAGACTGTTCAACCCAGCAGTTATGAAAATGGACCGTTGCTTCGAATCCAAATCATCGATTACAGTCTTTGTGGCACCCATCTCACTTTCAGAGAGCGACTCTGGATCTGAGAGATTGACACACTTGGCGACTTCCTCCACGAGACTTCGCGTAAAGTCGGCAATTCCCTGCGCAGCCTGGGCTAGTCCTTCATCGAATCCAACAGCCTCCTCCAGCCCATTTGGAAGGCGGGGACACATGTTGTCTGCAGTCAAAGCCTCTACGACTCTGAGCAATTTGGTCGCGGCTGCAAGAGCACCTTGCGTGGTCTCCACCGGTGTCTTGAAATGCTCTGGAGTGTACTCGCACTCTTCAAGTATGTTTTCGGGAAGCTCTTGAAGAGTGAATGTAGCCAGGTCGTACATATGGGCAATGTAATCAAGGCGAGCATGGATGGAAGTGATTCTGGATATCAGCTCGCCCTCTGGTCTCTCAGCCAGAATATCTTGATGGCTCGAGAGTATTGCCTCCTGTGTTTTGGTGGAACGCTGAAGAGCTCCAGCAAAGTCGTCAAAGTTGACCGTGTCCGCCTTGAGAGCATTGAGACCTTGGTCGAGAACTTGCTCTACAGTAATCAGTTCTTGGTAGGTGGGCCCGATGTTTGCAAACTCGGCCAGGCTTAGGCTACGGATAGCCGACCAAAGGCGGCGGCTGCCGTCTTTAATCATCTCAAGATGGGCGACGGATTGGCCACAAACAAGTCTAGTCAAAGCATCGTCCAGTCGGCCACCATTACCCATCTGGCGGCTGGTGCTCCTTAGTACATTCATGAGTAGTTCCGATTTTCCAACAATCCTCTCTGCAGTGAGATAAGCTTGGAGAGATTCGCTGCGAGTAAACTCCTTTGACTCTGTCTCGTTCCAGATCTCAAGCTTCTCTGTGAGCTGATCAGCCTTTAAAGAAATCAAGGAAGCCTCAATCTCTCGTGTGGTGGACAAGACAGTGGCGGCATGAAGCTGTCGGTTCAGATCCATGACTTGGTTGAACCGCCCGGTAGTGTCCTTGACTTGAGCTTCGGTCATGTTCTTGGAAGATTCAGCGTCTGCCATTCTTGTCTGCAGATCCATGACGAGGTCTCGGAATTTGGTGATAAGAGATTCGTTGTCAGCAATGATGGCAGCTTGGTCAGCGATCAGCCGCGCTTGTTCAGCAAGCTCAGCGTCCTTCATCTCAATCTCCGCAAGCATTTCCTCTTCTTGTTCAAGATGCTGAACCTCAAGCTCGTCATTGAGCTCTCGCAGGTTCTCGAGGTCTTGTACAACCATCTCTTGCTCCGCAATTCTATCTTGCAGGTTTTGGTTCTGATGGCTCAGTTCTCCTACCATATCCTCGTATTCGTTGGCAGCATCAAGTTGTTGCTTTAGATGGTCGACAAGTGAGTCAGACTTAGCAGCGCGCTCTTGAAGAGCCGCATTCTCCTGCTCCAAGCGTTCAAGCTGTGCGAGATCGGCTTCCAATCCGGCAATTCTTGCCTTTTGATCCTGTTCCCTCTCCTCTGTCATTTCTTTGAGAGTGATGAGCGCATTCCTTAAGCGGTCGTTTTCGTGTTGCAAACGATAGTAACCAGCCTCTTGCTTCTGCTCTTCAGACATTTCTGTCGTGAAAAGCTCGGCCTCGTCTCGGAGAATGTCAAGTTCTAGGCTCTGCTCTTCCACCCGTTTGCGCAACGACTCCAGCTCTGATTCCGCCTGATCCGCCCGCTCCTCTGCCATTTCCTTGTCGACTAATGCATCCTCTAGGTCTACTTCATGATCTTGATGCGCCTTCGTGAGGGCTTCATTCTCCTGCTGAACAGCCTTCAGCGCATCCTTCAACTCCTGCATCTCGCCATACTGGGACTGGCATTTTCCCTGAAGCTTCTGTATGATGCCGTTGAACCGATCCCGCTCATCCCTGATTTGTGTGACTTCTCTGAGCCTCTCTTGATCCTCTGCGTGCTGTTTCTCTAGATGCCGAATCTTTGTTTGTAATGTTTCGATATTGCCATCTCGAGGCGGCTTTGCGGGATTACTGGCGGCTGATGAAGTGACGTTTGGCCGGGGCACCGGCGGGGCGGGGCGGGAACTCTCTGCAGGAGGATTGCTGGAGATACTAGCAACGCTGGCTTTACGGACGGGCCCACGAAAGGCGGCTTGGGCTGGAGGGCCTGCAACGGATTGTCGCTTGTTTACTGTTGGTCTGGCGGGGGGGCCAGGTTTCGGAGCAATCACACTCGAAGGTCGAGCTCTAGGCGTGGTCATTGGTGGTTTCGGTTTTGGAGCGGCTGGTTTGGGGGTAGAAGGCGGCGGTGGAGCTGGTTGTGATATTATAGCTGCGATACTTGAATCACGTATGAACAAGCCATGCCCCGGTGGGCATGAAAAATAGCGCTCTCCGCGTACAGATCCATCGTTTTTGCCAGTAGGAGTAGGCAGCTCTATGCCCACAAACGTGCCATCAGATACGTGGATAGGTCCCACATATCGAACTATCCCCTGCTGCTCACCGGTCGTCTCTACCGTCTGACCGACCCTGATTGTGGCCATGGATACTATGTGTTAGTTCAGAGAACTGCGATAAATACAAAGAGAATTAGGCGTGAGTAGGCTGGCTGTACAAAACAGCGACGACGCGTCGGAAGTTTGGCGTGAGCAGTCGAAAAGTACAATTGCGATCGATTGACTTTAGAAAACCCGAACGCGGCAAACCAAGGAAACCCAAAATGCAAAAAAAACACAGGAAAAAGAGCTTGAAGAGAGTGCAGCTGTGACATGCAGCATTTGGCGGTTGCAGATGCGTGCAATACGTAGTGTCTACGAGACAGTAAGGTCGTGGTTGAAGCACCTACGGGACCCTGGAACTCTGGCTTGGCGTGGCCATGGTCCGGCTCTACTACGCCCCCCACCCGGCTTCACCGACACGACCGAATCCAGACGGACATAACCTATTTTCATCCTCGAAATATTTTTAGGCCAACTATCGAGTATTGTTGCAGAGCATGGCATGTCTTGCGAGTCATAGAAATGCAAGGAAGCGGGGAAAAGGTGTCAGCATCACACTGGATATTGTTCTCCGTCGTAGCCCGACCAACTGTATATAGTAACACAATCACACTAGACCATGGATGATGCCTGGTTACTGGCGTCGAATAAGGGGATCGTATTCTGTCTATATTTCGAAAGGATGGGGCTGGAATGCATACTTATACCAAGCCCATCCCGTTCGCGCTGCATCACTGATTTTTCTTAGCAATAGATTCGGCAATACTTAGATCTCCCAATCCCAATCACGCTCCCGTTGATTGCTTCTGTTTCTTGTAGTAAGTAATGGGTAACCATGCGCTCATCTACGGTGCGTCAGGGATATCCGGGTGGGCCATTGTAAATGCCATCCTCGATGGATATCCGTCCAAAGATGCCTTCTCCAAGGTCACGGCAATGGTGAATCGGCCGTTGACGCGGGAAATGGCACTCTGGCCCGAAGACACTCGATTAAAAATCGTATCTGGCGTGGATCTGGTCAAGGGGACTCAGGGGGAGTTGGAAGCACAGATCCAAGAGAAGGTCAAGGATGTTGAGACCGTGACTCAGGTGTATTTCTACTGTAAGACGAGTGGATTCTAAAGAGGCGAATAGATCTGACCAGAACTAGCGTATAAGCAAATAGACGACGCTGATTCAGAGTGCAAGGTAAATGAGGCGATGTTGGAGCGTGCAGTCACGGCCATTGATCATCTGTCGCCTAAACTCTCGTACGTGGTTCTTCCGACAGGCACCAAGATTTACGGCTGCCAGATGCTGGATAAGTTCCCGTTCACAAATGACCTACCGCTGAAAGAGACGCTTCCGCCTATTCCTGAGCCATATCTCTCCCAGCTCTTCTACTACAACCAGATCGACTGCCTGAAGCGCATTTCGGACGGAAAGAAGTGGAAATGGTGTGAAGTTCGACCGGACAACATCATCGGGTTCGTCCCAAACAATAATGCCTACTGTCTTGCGCAAACACTCGCATTGTACCTCTCACTCTATCGATTCGTCGAGGGCGAGGGCGCAAAGTGTCCGTTTCCCGGGAGTGAGAAGTCGTGGGTGAATAGGTACAACGAATCTCCACAGGACATGGTTGCACACTTTTCGATACACGCATCATTGCATCCGGAAAGGACTGCGTCGCAGAGCTTCAATGTGGGCGGGCAAGAAGACAGCTGGAGCGGGAAATGGCCAGTTATTTGCGACTATTTTGGGCTAAAAGGCACAGGACCGGAGGAGGGCTCACCACAGCCGGGCGCGTATATTGATGCGCACAAGCAGCAGTGGCAGGAGTTGGAAAAGAAGCACAGTCTCAAACAGGGAAGCGTTGATAGCGACATCACGCACCCAGGATTCCAGGTATGCGCTGAGGTCTTGAGTTGGTGGCGAGCATAGCTAACAGGAAACAGCACTTTATCATGACCATGCTCAATTTGGACCGCCAGATGAGCATGGAGGCTTCGCACAAGGTCGGGTACACAGAGGAGATCCGGACAAGAGAGGCGTGGACAAGTGCTTTCGATCGCATGAGAAAGGCAAAGGTTATCCCATGATGTCCAGTCGATCGGGTGTGGAGTGTCTTTCCTGCACTTGGTAGGACGGCGGGCGTCTCCACCCGCGTGCCTTGATTAGCGTGGCTACACTAGCGGGGAGACCCTGTTACTAGTACGTACGCCCACGTGCATGTCAGGGACAAACATCCCTCGCGACTTTCCACTCATCGGATCATCTTGTATACATTGCACAATGCACTCAATGGCAGGCAGGCCGTGTTTGTAAATTCGCAAGGGCGAGTGATGGTTCTAGCCTAATGACACTCAGGCTTAGAATAGCAGTTTAGCCCCTTGTTTCCGGATGACGCTATGACGTGCCCATTGGTGAACTCGGGGGGAGCAACACACGCGGCCTCAGCCACGGTACTACCAAATCGTTCTCAACCGCGACAGATGAGTGCATGACATTGTACCCTACCATGATTTCGATTCTGGGTGGCCCGAGGCATAGGACCGCGCTCAAGGGCATAGCGGCAGCTGGCGCATTGTGTTTATGTGAGGTTCCTGTCCGTTCCCTTCCCCGTAATCGACTGGCTCCGTTCCGATTGCCGCATAGTAGGTCCAAGATACCTGTGTGTATGGGAGAGGAGCAAAGGTCGTAGCTCTGTACTAATCATTCATGTCACTTGTCCTCCGTTAAGCCTCCTACCTGGCATCACTGCTAACCCACCCCCTTAGTGATTGCGCTCATCGTCGGCTTACGCCATGAACGTCCTCACGCAGACCTTCACATCCCCCTCCGCATACTTCCTCTGGGCGACTCGATAACATGGGGCTGGCACCCGGACAGCCAACAGCACGGTACAGATGGGTATCGCGCCCAGCTTTTGCGCAACCTCGTCCGCGGGTGGTATCAGTCGGTCGACTTTGTCGGCACACAGCATTCAGGCTTCATGCTTGACAATGACAACGAGGGACATGTCAATTCCACAATAGGCGACATCATGGCCGCCATGACGACTGCGCTGCAGATGCGACCGAATGTTGTGTTGGTGCATGTGGGTACGACTGATCTGGGTCGCTCTGACAGCGCATTGCAGAAGGATGCGCCGCAGCAGTTGGGAAGGCTCCTAGATGCTGTTTTGGAGGTGTGTCCAGATGCGGTGGTACTTGTTGCAAAAATCATACAGGCGCTGGACCAGCGGACGAGCGACAATATCAGGGCTTTCAATGAGGCAGTGCCAGAAGTGGTGGAGGAGAGGGCGAAGAAAGGTTTTAAGATTAGAGTCGTGGACCAGAGTGTCGTGAGTGTTTACGAGCTGGTTGATGGCTTGCATCCGTGAGTTGTATGCATTGGGGGTATACTGGGGCGATGCTAATGATTATAGATCCCATGCTGGCTATGCGCATATGGGGATGATTTGGTTTGACGCCATCAAAGACGTGACCGGAGATGCGCTGATAACGCCGCCTGTTTTCAATCAGACATTGTAGTATTCAAATCATGCAGTCTTGCCCGAGGTTCATGAGCTACCGGATAATATCGGCACGCCAGCGAGTTGCCCCGGAATGCTCACAAGCTGTTATCCTACATACAAGCTGACCAGGTCATGAGTGTAACATGGGGCAATCTCATGATGCTATCGCGGCTCAGAGTGCGTTGGCTGGAAAAATTACACGACTCGCATTACGTCTCTGGCCTGCGTACCCATGTAGCGGGCCATTCCACGCGGGGTTGCTATCGCCATGCGGGGTTCGTCCTTCTCCACCATACATGGCGCCAAAGCATTTCCAGTCTTGTCTCTTGCCATTTTCCACTTCCCACGCCATTATTCATCAACCAGCCATATACACATGGGTGCGTAACCAAACGTCCGTTCGTGCTGTGCGACATCAACTTCACGCTTCCGAGGGAATTGCGTGGGCTGTTCATAGTATTCGCGATGAGTTGGGCAGGTCTCCCAACCCGGAAATGCTTTGGCGAGGAGATGCCTTTGCAAGCGTGACGGGGGAACGGCAATCCTGCATATCCCTGTACTTGAAACGTCGTGTTCCGCGGACCAGCTGAGATATGTATATTTGCCCAGACTAGCCAGTTCGCCATTATGTGTGTTGGCATTCTAGATTTCGTCGTCGAAACACCATCGTCTCTGTTTTGTGGCTACATGTTCAAAAGACTATAAATGGGAATCATAGACGAAGAGCGTCTCCGCCTGGTTGCGGTTTGGGCGCCCGTTGCTGTATGTCAATCTTGTTGGCTCATTCACAAATATCAGGCCTGATCGATTTCAGTTCGTTGCATACGTCGTCTTGAACGCAATTTACAACGTCACACTACACCCTCTGGCCAAGTATCCTGGGCCATTACTCTGGCGCATCTCTCCGATCCCGTCCATCATACACCTGCTACGCGGTCGCATTGCCTTTGAGTACAAGCGTCACCATGACAAATATGGACCTGTCGTTCGCGTCATGCCAAACGAGCTTTCTTTCAATACGGCAACATCTTGGGACGATATCTATGGCCACCGTGTCGGTCTGCCCAGTATGGAAAAGGACACCATCCATGTCGGCGCTATTGAAGCCATTCCTGGGGCCACGAATTTGACCATGGCACCGGCTTCTCAACATGCTCGGCAGAGGAGAGCATTGTCCCATGCCTTCTCCAAGCAAGCGCTAATGGAGCAAGAACCTATTCTCAAGAGCTATGTAAACATGTTCGTCGAGCGATTAAGGGAGTTGGCCCACCGAGGCGAACCGGCGAATATGGTGTCATGGTTCAATTTTTGCACGTTTGACATAATTGGTGATTTGAGTTTTGGTGAACCGTTTGGATGTCTTCGAGAAGGTACGGGCTTCAAGCAACCCATGTGCGAATTCGGGGATATGTTGTCAAGGGTAGTACTAAGAGTGTTTTAGGTGAAGGGTCCGAGTCTGCCAACTGGGTTGTCCTCATTTACGAGGCGATTAAATCGGGTGCCATTGAGCAGGCTACCCGGCGCTTTGCCAAACCCGGGTCCACGATGCAGAAGTTCCTTGTGTGGTGCATTCCCAGTGTGATCCGCGAGCGCCGCGTCCGTCACTTGCGCAACTCTACGGAAAAAACCGTCAAGAGGCTCACTACAAAGAGCGACCACCGCGATTTCATCTGGTACATTCTGAAGCAGCGGGAAAAGAAGAATGAGGTTAGCGATGGCGAAGTCATCATGAACGCGGCTCTTTTCATCGTCGCAGGCAGCGAAACAACAGCCACGGAGCTCTGCGGACTAACCAATTACCTACTGCGCAACCCAGACATGTTTCAAAAGCTCAAGGATGAGATCAGAGGCGCATGCCAGACCGAAGCTGATCTCAACATGGATGTTTTGGGCAAGTTGCCGTACATGAACGCCTGCATAGAAGAAGGCCTCCGTATCTTTCCCCCCGTCCCAGTCGGTCTCTTGCGCAATGTGCCCAAAGGCGGCGCTTTCATTGACGGACACTTTGTTCCCGAATACACATCCGTCTGTGTCTCTTCATGGAGCGCCTCGCATTCGGCAGTCAACTTTGTTGAGCCGGATACCTTCATCCCAGAGCGATTCCTCGACACACCAGACTCCAAAGCCCGATTCGGCAGCGACATTAAGAAGGCTGCACAACCCTTTTCGCTGGGGCCCAGAGGATGCATTGGCAGGAACTTGACGTATGTGGAGCTGAGACTGATTCTTGGCGCCTTTTTGTGGAATTTCGATGTCGAGTTTGCGGAAAATGGGGGCAAGTTATGGGATCCAAAAGACGATTTTGCGGGACTCAAGGCGTTTAATACGTGGGAGAAGAGCCCGCTGATGGTTAAGTTGACGGACATTAGGAGGGGCGCTTGAACCTTGATACATACTACTTGAACTATCCAAACAAGCGTAATGTCAGTAGTTTCAACCGTCGACTTCACGACAGCGAATAGGCGGACTATTTGTGATGTCATAGGGTGTAGCACGTGTTTTCGCGACACCGCGACGCGGGGTAGTTGCAAGCTCCAAGTCTTGTACGTCAGCGGTCCCCAGTCTTGCATTGCCAGGAAACCACACAGTTGGCAATGTATAAAATGCGTATATCTTTCTTGGCAACCCGCTCGGCAGCCATATTCACACCCAAGCTCCATTCACCCGCCTTCCCCAACATCCTTCACACCCGCGCCTTTCAGTCTATCCCCCC
>JALPSE010000039.1:85486-109500 GCA_030558545.1 Bipolaris gigantea
TCGAAGAGCTCCCCTCCACGTCCGCCAAATGGATTTCGTTCCAGAAAATCTCGTGGCAGGACCAAACGGGTAGAGAGCGCATCTGGGAGGCCGCAGCCCGCAAAACACGCGGCCAATCCGGCATCGACGCCGTCGCCATTGTAACCATAATCCGGCGCCCGTCACGCCCACCGTGCACGATCATCATACTGCAGTACAGGCCCCCCGTGAATGCCGTGTGCGTCGAGCTGCCCGCCGGCCTGGTGGACGAAAAGGAATCGCCGAGTGAAGCCAGTGTGCGCGAACTGCGCGAGGAGACGGGGTATAAGGGGAAATTGAAGTTTATTAGTCCGACGATTGTGTCGGACCCCGGGATGAGCACGGCGAATATGCAGTTGGCGGTTGTGGAGGTGGAGTTGGCCGAGGGGGATGCGGAGCCGGAGCAGGCGCTGGAGGATGGAGAGTTTATTGAGAGGGTGGTTGTGCCGGTGGATGAGTTGTATGAGCGGTTAATACAGTATGATAGTGAGGGTAAGACGGTGGATGCGAGGTTGTGGCATTGGGCTGCGGGGTGGCATGCGGCCAAGTCCATGATGTGAGGGTGGGCAAGCATGCACAGGGTTCGTTCACGTGTGATTTACTCAAGGTGCGTAATGGCGTGGATGACATGTACAGATTAGGAGGAGGTACGACTAGAAGACTGCTACGCTCGCCACTGAAACAAACGCTTACCTACCGCCGCCAACTTCGACTAGAATCTTAACCTGGTTATCTTTGTCGTTGATCAGACTCTTGAAGCCCTTTTCCTCCACCTCTGTCAGGGCAATCTTCTGCGTGATCATGGCCTTTGGATTCATGTCGCCCCGACTAAGTGCGTCAATCACTTCTTGAAAGTCACCCACTTCGTACGTTGCAATGCCCATGTAGCTTCGCTCTTTGAAGTTGAAGTCGTTGGTCTGGATCGTGCATGGCTTCTCCCAAATAGCAATGTTGACAATGCAGCCGCGAGCACGTGTGGCATGGACGGCCTGGTTGAGCGCTGCCTGAACACCAGCACAGTCGTAAACTACATGTACACCTTTGCCTCCTGTGAGTTCACGACAGCGGGTCGCAAGGTCTTCGTTTATGGGGTTGATGATGTAGTGTGCTCCAAAGTTCCTTGCAAACTCTTGTCTCTTTTTGCTGATTTCCGACACAATGATCTTGTCGCACCCGTTTGCCTTGAGCGCGAGGATGGTTGCGATTCCAATAGGGCCGCCTCCCAAAACGAGCACACTATCGCCTTTCTTGTAGGGACTGACCTTGACAGCGTGCCAACCAACAGCCAGTGGCTCGACCAGGGCGCCAATCTCGAGCGGAACATTGTCGGGAAGATGGTAGAGGGTCGATGTTGGGACGACAATGTGATCTGCTAACCCACCGCCCCATCCAGATAGACCGATGAAGCCATTGGACCAACAGCAATTATGCAATCCTTCCTCACATGCGACACAGGTGTCGTCGTAGATGATGGGTTGGATGACAACCCGGTCGCCAGGCTTATAGTTTGTTACGCCCTCGCCAATCTCTTCTACCGTTCCGCTAAACTCATGGCCAAAGGTGAGTGGGACGGTTTCGCCGGTGATTGGATGAGGTGTGGTGGGACAGAGGTTTGGACCACCTAGGTACTCAGCTTGGGACCACATTTTCGTCATGCTACCTACCTACCTAAATACTCGTGGAGGTATAAAGGCGTGTCAGTCTCTTTACTCTGGAATTTCACTGCGCGTACATACCACTGCCACAGATTCCGACCCATGCTGGTTTTATCTTGACTTGACCCGGCTTGACTTCCGGGATTGGGATCTTCTCAAATCTAAGGTCTTTTTGGCCGTGGAACCGCAGCGCATTCATGGTCCCCTCGCCCGAGGATGCAGACGGAGCCGATTCTGAAGCTGACATGTTCCCAGGTTGTATCACAGGTGTTACACGACTTCGTAATGCGAAATCTAGACGAGATGATCAAAGAGAAAGAGTTGGAGTGGAAGATATATGGCGACGTCAACACAACGTGGGCCTCGAGACTGAGCTAACCACGCCATGCTCAAGGTCTCGCGCCTAATTGCTAAATTCTCGGCATTTCTGGCTATCCGCTCTGTTGGAATGCTGGGACGGCGACTTGCTGTGCCTATCTCCATCACGGCATACCGCATTCGGCAAGCCCTGTATCCATCACCCCGCACTCTGAGTGCGGGGTATCAAGCACCGAAGAAGATGGAGCAGGTTTGACAAGTGAGCCGTTGTGCCGAGACAAATCGCAGTTGGAGAATTGGAAAAAAACCACTCGTGGCCATGGAAGCCCTTGGAGGGCTGGGTCCAAGGTAGAAAGAGAATTTGGTCGTTGATAACGGCCGATTGGTTGGGAAGAGCAAGTTCCTCTGTCCACATGCGATACAGGATTGACGGCAATGCCCAGGATGAAACTACAAGAGACGATTGAAGAGAATTTGGACGCATCTAAGGAGCTGATCTGAGCGACGACGAAGCGAAAGGCAATCGCGAATGAAGTGATGATGGTGGTGGTTGCGAGGAGCAGATGATGACGTCGGCAACTGTCGGCGGTCGGAATGAGTGGCCATTGGGCACTGGACCGATCGGAACGACGTCGGAAATGTTTTTTCTCCGTTCCCTCGTCGCTCTCTCTACAAGCTTCATGCGTCCATCTGACAGCGGCAGTCTAGACAGCCGAGTCGCGTTCGAAGCTTGAAAAGCGGCACAGCAAGCTCTTCCATACTCGGGCATAGCCGGAAGGAGGCAATACGTAGCGCGGGCTACTCAGACGCGGGATGTAGCAAGCTTTGGCATCTCGCCGTCAACGGCGTACGCGAAAACACGATGCAACGGTAAAAAACGCGATCATTGACGCGTGGGTGACGGTCGAGAAAAGGTACCATGCACAAGACATCAGATAACCCTCTCATGGCTGCATGACGGTCCAATCACACGGTCCCGCCAGTCTCCATGGCGGGGGCCTTCTAGAACTCCATCCACTGTTATGATATCACTGGCCGGTGACGATGGGTCTCGTCAACAGCTGGCCGTAGATTCCCCGGTGCTTCAACTCGCGGGGCTTCAAATACCTCTGCCTGCCCCTCGACGCCTGCCTCTCCACTGCACAATTCCCTTTGCCCTTTTTCTCCCCACACACCGTGTATCCAACTTCAAAATGCCTTACCCAGAGACCACCGACGCTTTTGCCGTCACTGACATTAAGAACTGGAGCAACTTTACCCGCAAGGAGGTGAGTCTCCGGCCCGAATTTCCCACCAATCGTCTTACTGAACCTTTGGCAGCTGCCCCTCAAGAAGTTCGAGGAGCACGACGTCGACATCGCCATTGATGCCTGCGGTGTGTGCGCCTCAGATGTCCACACCATTAGCGGTGGATGGGGAGAGTCAATTCCTCTTCCTCTCTGCGTAGGACACGAGGTCATTGGCAAGGTCATCAAGGTTGGATCAAAAGTCACCAAGGTCAAGGTTGGCGACCGTGCCGGTATTGGCGCTCAGATTGGCGCCGACTTGACCTGCGATCAATGCAAGAATGACCAAGAGAACTACTGCCCCAACTCGGTCGACACATACGGTGCTAAGCACACCGATGGCACCGTTGCACAGGGTGGCTACGCCAGTCACATCAGAGGTCACGAGTACTTTGTTTTCAAGATCCCGGACAACATCGAGACTTCGCTGGCGGCGCCTATGCTGTGTGCTGGCCTCACTACATATTCGCCATTGAAGAGGCTAGGGGCTGGTCCTGGAAAGAAGGTCGGTATCATTGGACTGTAAGTTTCTCAACACAAAGGAAATCCTCTTACCAGTCACTAACACCACCAAAGCGGAGGTCTCGGTCACTTCGGTGTCCTCTGGTCCGTCGCCATGGGCGCCGACACCTACGTCATCTCGCACACTCCCAACAAGAAGGACGACGCTCTGAAGATGGGAGCCAAGGACTTCATCGTCACCAAAGACAAGGGCTGGTCTGAGCCATGGAAGTTCCACTTCGACTTCGTCATCAACACTGCCGATGCTACCGACAAGTTCGATCTCGCGGAATACTTCTCCATCCTCAAGGTCAACGGCACCTTCCACATGGTCGGCTTCCCCGACAACCCGCTTCCCCCCATGCCCGCCCAGATCTTTGCCCCCAACGGCTGCTACATGGGCGCCTCGCACATTGGCAACCGACCCGAGATGGAGGAGATGTTCGAGCTCGCTTCCAAGCAGAACATCAAGAGCTGGGTGCAGGAAATCCAGATTAGCGAGGAAGGCTGCAAGGAGGCCGTGGAGCGCGTCTACAAGAACGACAATGTTAGGTACAGGATAACGCTGACGGGCTTTGACAAGGTCTTTGGCAAGAGGGCTTAGAGCTGTATTGGACAGACACGACTATACTATACCCGCAGGCTGTCCGTGCTACTATTAGAAAGATAATGATATGTTCTTACCATGGCGTCATATTTACTGCGCTCTGTCATGTCTCTAAGACTAGTATGGCTTTCCTTGCAAATACAAATTCACTCGGTATGGAATCGGTGCCATCATCACCCCTTCAGAAACAGTGATGACGAATGATGGAACAGAAATGAATTTTGGAAGAGAGAGAGAAAAAAAAAGGCAATTCTAAGTGGTATTCAAGACCAAACCATGCCAACCCGCTCAGTACTATACACATTTTGCTTTCCTCCCCTTCCTCTTCCCTCATCAGACCTAAGCAACCTCCTCCACCATCTTCCCACTAAACGGCTTTTGCTGCGCCGCCTTCGCCACATCGCCCGCAAACATGCTGCCAACAGGCGCTTGCAACCACTCTTCCGGGATGCCGAGCTGTGTGCCCTTTGCGTTTTGGAGGTAGCGGACGAAGAGGGGGTTTGCGCGCTCGGGTTCTGGTTCTTCGGGGCCGTCTTCCGGGCCGTCTTGAGCGGCTTTGCGCCCGCGTTTTGGGGGTTGTTTTTTGAGGAGGCGGTTGATGGTATCGAGCTAGAGGGGAGAATTAATGGGCGCTCGTGTGAAAATGAATTGCGGGGCGATGGTAAGGAGATGTACCTTTTCTTCCTCGTTCCTCTTCTCGCTAAGATTCTTTCTTCGTCTTGCCATTTCTGCCCTGCGCATAGCGTGTTCTTCTGCCGTAAGATGTTTCTTCTTCTGTGCTTCGTTGGAGAGGGCCAGGAGGCCGCCGTCGGTATCATCGTTGACTAGCGCGCGTTGTCGTTTGGTCATCTTGGTTACATCGGGCGTTTGGTCGCGGCTGAGTTCCTCATCGCTGTCCATTTCCTCGTCCATGTCTGCGCCAGGCGTTACGCCCATGTCGTCATCGTCCTCGCCTTCAGCGTCTTCGTCCTCGCCCTCCGCGTCTTCGTCGTCGAGATCAGAATCAGGATCGCTAAGCTCCTCGTCGTCGTCATCATCATCGTCCATTGCCATTTCTTTGGCCCCGGCCTTGTCTTGGGCCTTGGTGGTTGTGCCGGCGGATGACTTGGCGGGGACGCTTCGATTGGTGTTCACAACCATGCGTGGCGCCGGCGTGTCCTCCATATCATCATCCTCGTCTCCCTCTGCATCCACATCCTCATCGTCGTCGTCGCCTTGGGCATCTTCATTCTCCTCTTCATCCTCATCCACATCCATGGCATCGGCCTCGTCTACGTCTTCGTCCTCTTCTTCATCCTCTTCATCCTCGCTATCGACCTCCTGGACCACGCGACTGTTCCGTGACGCGCGCTTGCCCACGACTATGTTCTCACGACTGACACCCGCTTTGGGTGCGACACCGCCAGTGGCTTGCCTAATCTTGTTGGGTGATGATTTTACTGTGAGGTGTATTGACTGGCGCGTCTCCTCGGGCGAGGAGCGCTGTATGGTAGCAGCCGCAAGTGACTGGTTTGCCGTGCCGCGTCGCGGACGGGTCGAGGAAGCTGTAGGGGTAGCACTGTACGATGTTAGAGGAGCCGGAGCTGCGCGTGACCGTAGGCGAGGCATGGGTATGGCAATAGGTGTGAGCAAAGCCGTCAAGAGGAGAAGAGGAGAGCAGGCAAATGAGAGGGATGGTGATGGCGTAAGATGACCTCTATGTGCCCCCGTGGCTCAAGGCAGGGGTGTTTGCGTATGTGTGCAGGCGGGTGGCACAAAGATGGAGGTGAAGGACAAAAAGAGGGCCATGTGTGGCCCTGACAGCTCTCTACGGCGGTTGTCGTCCCCGCGCTGCCCTTGGCGATGAGTGCCAGCCAGCTATGCGTCGCGCGCGCAGTCAGCCACATACCTGCTGTTTCCTCGACCGTCCCATCCATCTCCCTCGGACTCATCATACTCGGTGTTTATGCGTCGCATCCGCTTAGCCGCACGCTCAGCCATTGCTGCGATCAAACGGGCGGTGATATTATGTCTCGCAAGTGTTCCAATTGGCCGTTGCGACCACTTAACGCGTGAGGTTACTCTGCGCTGGCTCAACCTTCAGATGGAGAAGCGCCGGGATCTTCCCCAAGTTCCACTACGCTAGCCGTATCGGGCTAGGCACTGGTCTCGCCCATGGTCCACAACGCACGCCGCATTAATCTTATCATTATTTGACTTTTTTTATATATGTTTGCTACGTAGCATACCGGATGAATGGCAGGCTACACCTCAACCTGCAGCAATCGGATATCGAAAAAATCGACTTTGCAGTTAAAGTATAACTATATGTGTTGGTAATTGTACAAAAATCTCTCAACGGATGTATGCCCATTAGGCACACGTCCATTGGGTACGGAAGCCGTAATACGGTTGCGACGGGGCAGCAGAAGTTAATTTTATATTCCCCTCAATGTAGTACGTAGTATGAAACCAACGCTTCTACACAAGCTTTTGATACTCTGCTTATAGCATCTTGTGGGAGTGTTCGCTTTATACTGTTCTCTACTAAAGAGCCAACTTCAGCACTGCTATTAGCACGTTTGTTACGCAGCAGCAGGGACGGGTGACTTGTACGAAACCTGTGATCTTCCCAAGCGACTTTATCCAAGATGGCAGTGTAGAGTATGGTAGTAGTTGGTTAGGAGACGTCGTTCAACCATCCTAGGTCTTCACAGCTCTCTGAAACAGGGGTACGTCGTCGAGCGTTTTGTTCAGGCATAACAGCAGCTCGTTACGGCCTAGCTTGATAGAAATCCTGTTTAGTTACTGTGGTGATGTTAGGTTATATGCTGCGAGAGCCTGATCGTGGAAGAGGACACCAAGGAGAGAGATATAAGGAATGAAAATAAGCGTCTCATCAAACATAGTCTTAGGAAGGGCAAAGGTGGTCCTTAAGCTAATTTTAATATTGCCATAAAGGAAGGGGGAGCTCCTGCTATAGATGCGAGGACTTGAACGCTTACATATCCTTAATGCCAAGAGATTCTTTTGTAAACTCAACTATGAACTCTAGCAATACCCGATAGCGCCCACCTTCTACATCCCGCAGTAGAGTGACCTAAATGTACTATTAACAGAGCCTGAGAAGAATTTATAGTCGATTCGCAGTAAAATCATGGAGCTATAGATAACGTTGGGCTTGTATATAATGGCTTTGGTCAGTAAACTTCTTCTCAATCGTTGCTAGATTTAATTACAATACAAGGACCTGATCCTCTACGTATATACAGGCCTCATTCTGACCCATCTATCGTAGACTGTACTTTTTCGCTAGCTTTCTCACAATCTAAAATGCAAAACCTAGCTGGTTTAGCGCGTGGCAATATGGTGATAAGTAATATTCCAATACCTTATGCATACTCCGATACAACTTGCTATTTAGCTTATTACTAGTTGCTCTTTCATACACTAGCCGGAAACCCTCCCATTACGTACCAAGAGAGCTGGTGTAGTTTTTTCCTCGGCATCTCCTTCCTCCCTTTCCATAGCGCTGATCGAGTAGCCAGTCAAAGAATATGTAGCGTGCGGATGGATACAGTCTCGAATGAACAACGGCAGGGGTTCGCAAGGTAAGTACAACAACTATGCTATCTTGATAAAGATCCATACATAGCATGTTAATATATCTAGCTAGAGACTGACTGGTTCCATTGGTCTGCCATTCAATCGAGCAGGCGAGTGCTACTGTCCTTGTAGTCCTGCCTCGTGAACCCTTCTTTGTCGAATGCTTCTAATTGCTGACGATAATGGTTGGGCGAGTGTTCTTTGCTAGGTTTGAGCTCCGTTATGCCTCTTGTATGTACATGTGACTCATCTTTCTCGATATCCTCCTCTTTGTTTTCGTCCATAGATGTATTGGCATCTGCTAGGGCTGTTAAAGTCTCCTTGCCGGAGTGGAAACTGGACCCATCAGACTCGGCATATCCTCTCATTAGAAGAAGCGTCAGCCCAACACGGGATTGTCGCATACCGTGACGGAACCGACAGGTACTCAGCTCCTTGGCAGAGTCGAGAAGTGAGAGATTGGTATGGCAGATGGGAGAAGACTGCAAGTTTTTCTTTCCTATTTAATCTACCTGCTTTAACTATGTTCCTTGCATTGCTTCGCTTATAAACGATAAGCATGACTTTTGCATTTGTTACTTGTCTATTTATATCCTTAAGCAAGCGCTCCCTTCACAGTCTCCTCAAAGCTCTCCTTTGGTACCCCAAGCTTGTCATTCCAAAGACCCAAGGGCGTGAAGTCACCCAGCTGGTCCTTTGAAAACGTCACGGCCTGTAGCAGAGCTGGAATTGCCGAATAATCTCCCTTTTGGAGATTTTCACGCGCCTGTGCAATATGGTCTGTGACACTGACTTTTTCCACTGTCCACTTTGCACCCGTCACTTTCTCCGCCACTTCCAGGATTGCCTTTTGTGTCGTTTGGAAGCCGCTGACGTACACGTACTGGTTCTTTGTCTGATCCGCATGCTCGAGAGCCTTGACTGTTGTAACCCCAATCTGGTGAAGGTTCGTTGCGGAGAATGTAGCCTCGCCGTCATCGAACAAGGTAACGGTCTTAGAGTGGCTTTGGAAGCCCAAGAACCCGACCTTGAGCCCCCAGTCAAAGAACGGACCGGTAATTATACTCGTCCAGCTGATTTCTGCCTCCCTGCTCTTGAGATAGTTGACAGTGCCAAACTTGGCCTCAAACACGGGTACAATGTCACGCGCTCGCTTGTCAGGCGTGTTGCTTCCGTATTCTGAGGGGATGAAACGTTTCACGCCTGCCGCAATGGCAGCGTCAATCAACTTGTGCTGGTCACCAAGTGCAAGGCCACCGACAAGAGATACCACGGCATCCTGTCCTTGGAAAGCTGCCTTGAGACTATCCTGCGAACTATAGTCTGCGTGGATGACTTTGACGTCGGGAGGGAATTTGGAATTTGAGTTTTGACGTGAGAGTACAGTTGTGTTGAAAGAAGACTCTTTCAAAAAAGCATCCAGAATTGAGGGTCCTAGGTTTCCACCCGCCTGATACCGTCAGTGTCCGCTAACTAGATCTACACAAGATTCCTACCCCGATAATGATGACGTTTTTGATTGACATGGTTAGGCGCCTTAAAGATGAATGTGCAATTGTTGTGTTGGAGAAGAGGTGAGGTTGGTTGCACGTCTCGATGAAGATGTGATCAAGCATCGTTATTATGCATGTAGAGTGCCCCACATGCACTAGTACTAAACCCGCAGTGTCTCGGGATCGCGCTTCTTTCCGCACTCATTAATAATCTAACGTACATGAGGCAGCACAGCAAAGTCCCACTACGAGCATTCCTAGTCCTGTAGCACTCCAAAAGAGTAGCTAATGGTGCGTCACCATAACGAAAGTATCCATGAATACAACCCAGCCGCTTTGTCCCGAGCCTCTGATAGAGGAGTGTGTACCCAGCCTCCGAGGTGACAGTGGCCGAGAGTCTTGCCGCTTGCCAACCAATACTTTGGGACTACCGTCTGATGGGTGAGATGGCTTACAAATAATGGCTTATCTGAGGGTGGGGCCTGCTTAACAAATTGTGCGGAACTGAAACTAGGGAAACCAGGGAAACCCACGATACGTTCTGTACCGAGGTATTCCGCCCTGCGCGTCGACAAGAAGCCGCAGGAGTAGTCACCGACCGGACTAATGGAGCCGAGTAAACTGGTCGACGTTCCTCGGGACATGTATGGTTACACGCAGTCAAATTGTCGACTTACAAATGATCTTTCATTAGCCACCGTGTTGCAATGACTGATCGGAAATAATCACAGCAAGCATTCACTACGCGCTCAGAATCAGAGAAAGTGACAAAGACCATGGAAGAAATATCGTATACTATGTCGGAGGTGAAAAGGCGTCATGAATCGAGATCGATGCACTATCATGATACACCATACTTTAGAGAAGTGAAGTTTTCGGCTATATGGAATAGGAAATATTCTACCAGCTAGTGGGCGGCCTACTTCAAAAGGAGTTGGATAGTACTCTAGTGCTTCTACCTCTACGTCTACACTAAACTTACACAATGTCACTCAATTCGCACATCACGCTGTTCATACCCAATGCTACAGTTCACAATGTCGACTGCTCGGCGTATAAAAAGGCGGATAACATTTCAGGATTACGATCCAAATACATTCAACAACAACAACTAAACCAGAAGTTACAACGTACGCAGAGATGGCGAGCTTCCTTAATAACAACTCCTTCCTCTTCAATCGTGGCAGCCTCTATCTAGAAGATATGCGCCGCCGATGCGAGCGACAGTGGATGCCAGAACCTAGGGTTCCGTTCCGAAATTTCAGCCCGTCTCCTGCTTCTACCAATTTCGCTTACGTGCAAGAAAAGAGAAACCGTCGTCCATACAATACAGAAGCGCGTGTTCCGTCTTCTCCTTCCAGTCGTCATGGTTTCGCGCAAGAGGAGGAAAACCGCCGTCCAAACACTGCAAAGTCACGTTCCTCGACTTCGTCTCCCTGTGGTCCTGAGTGCTACCCCAAGCAGCCTCGTGCACGAACACATCGGATGTATCGGACAGAGGATAGAGTACCAAGCAACGAGTACGAGTATGAGTACGAATCTGCAGAATTCGTACAGACGACATGGGAGGCATCGTATGAATATCCCTACGAGTACCCTGCTGACCCACCTACACCACCTCGTTCACCGCGCACAGGAACAAGCACTTCGAGCAGCGGATCGCGACAAGCGCATTACACGACTGAGGAGCGTCGGCCACGTGATGCTTCCCCCAAGCCGCGACGCTGGCATAAGGATTCTCGTTCTCATCAGTACCCTCGCTCGCAGCCGTCGGGATCCTCCTCCTCGTATCGTGCATCTCCTCCTACGCCCGAGGGTATTCAGCCTCGCACGGATCTGTACACTGTACTCAGAGTCTCCCGCAGCGCTACGACCGACGATATCAAGAAGGCGTATCGCGCTCTGAGCCTGAAGTGGCACCCTGATCGCTGCAAGAGCGAGGACCGCGCAAAGGCGACGAAGAAAATGGCCGAGATCAACCAGGCAAAAGAGGTCTTGTGTCATGAGGGAAAGCGGGAGTACTATGATCGCTTCGGTCTAATATCCAGTGACTCGTAGGCTACTTGGAAAGCACCAGAGAGTCCGACGGCCAAGTGACTTGCACAGTACTCTGATAGCAGAGAAACCATGACTCGCACACCACTCTAATAGCAGGGAGGCCCGATACTGTACAACCACATATCATACATGATCATTTCCTTGCAGAAAAGAACAAACGTAG
This sequence comes from Bipolaris gigantea, assembly GCA_030558545.1. Lineage (NCBI taxonomy): Eukaryota > Fungi > Ascomycota > Dothideomycetes > Pleosporales > Pleosporaceae > Bipolaris > Bipolaris gigantea. Next base: position 97,171 of record JALPSE010000039.1, read on the forward strand.
AAGAATAGAGAGCAAATTCATTCCATCAAACCATAGGCACAGGTCTCAGATGCCCATCCTTGTCATACTTTGCCTTGAAAAACGTATAACTCAGCGTCACAGTCTCAATCCCCTTCATATTCGGATCGGTAACAAACTCCGGGTCAATGTAAAAGAAAACAGGCATGTCCACCGTCTCGCCCGCATTCAGCCGCTGCTCTTCAAAGCAAAAACATTGAATCTTGCTGAAATACGGGGCCACCTGGCCGGGCGTCACAGAGTACGTCGCCACGCCGATGATGTCCTCGGGCGACTTGTTGGTGGCCGTGTAGAATGCCAAGGCCGTTTCGCCAGGGAGAACGCGGACCTCGCGTTGCTGGGGCACGAATTTCCAAGGGAGCACGTCGGAGACGGAGCCGTTGAAGGTTATGCGGATGCGGGGGTGGTTGGCTACTGGTTTGAGGCGCTCAGCGGGATCGACGCTGGAATTGCCGCCGTGCGCGGCGGACTTGATGGGTTGGCCACCCCAGCCGGTTTGCTGACAGATCTTGAGGACTGAAGTTAGTAAATGGTGAGATTGGCAAGATGGGAGCGGGAATACCATCTTGTACATGGGTACTGAGCCGTATGTTATAGCTACGAAACCGACTATTACACTAAATACATAGTTCCTGTCCACATTGAGTGATTGTTCCACCGGATTGAGTCCGCCCAGCGCTCACATTACGGTTCTGTTCTTCATTTTGTATTGCGCATGCATTTGGTCCATTCGCGGTACGGTGCCATGTTGCGCAGCTCTGGTGGTGTTTAAGCATTTTTGCACGGTGAAGACGGGATTGCGGGCGCGTGGTATCCTGGCGAGCGAGCGGGAGCATGCTGAACATGTCCATAGGCCTGTTTGCCGCGATGGTAGCTGTCGTAGTGTTGACGTAAAAGACATTGTTGTGTGAGCGGAGATACAGTGAATTGGTCGCTGAAGCCTCGGTGGAGTGGTGGAACTTCGCCGCGGGATTTAACCGCTTTGGGAATGTCTACCAGGGTAAAAAGTTCTGGGTTGGTTGCGCGCGTCGTCTCTAATTCTCTAACAAACCCAATCTATAACCCACCACCCGCTTTGCTCTTTGCGCATCTATACCGTGCCATTTATGCACTAAAACTCGACGGACTGAACACAATGGCAGCAGTTCTCTGTGGAGTCTGCGAGACAGAGCCAAAGAAGTACAAATGCCCGACTTGCGCGCTTCCATAGTACGGCATATTCAGCTTCTCCCTGGGATGGAGGAACTACTAACATAGACAGCTGCTCATTAATATGCTTCAAAACACACAAAGTCACCCACCCCGAAGACGCCGCCTCGTCAACGTCAAAACCCGCCGAGCCAACCATCCCACAACCACCACCACCCGCTCCCATACCGCGCTACCTCAAGAGCCGCACCGATTTTTCCACTCTAGCAACCAGCCCTAAATACCAGACCCTGCTAAGAGCAAACCCTGTGCTTCTCTCAACCCTCCAACGCGTCTACGCCAAGACCATACAACCAGACCCTGAAGACGAGAGACGACGGCGCATGCTCGAGAGGAACATGTCTAGAGGACGCGGGTCGAGAGGCAGAGGAAGAGGAAGAGGAAGAGGCGGCAGACAGTGGGAGGAGAGAGAAGAGAGGTGGACACCTAAGAAGGGGGACAAAGATGCCATGGCGGCGTTGAAGGCGATTCGGGACGGGGAGGACAAGCAAGGGGAGAAAGAGGCCATGGCACAATTTGTGGAGTTGGTGGACGAGATATTTGGGAAGAAAGAGAAGACGGACGGTGTTGAGGGATGAGCGTCGACCTGAGATGTAGAGCCGCTGAGACGGTATACATTGTGCCCTTGACTTGTCGAAGCGAGCTAGCTCCTACTAGATGGATGAGAAAACCAACCGGATAGTAGTGGTGATCCCAAGAGCGGGGATTCTCAAACATTGGGCAATTCCGTGAATGCCAATGGAACCGGGTATGGATATCGGCGTATGGGAATTGATCACCACCAAATCACATCAAACCGGGTTTTCCGGCCCGCTTTCTGGACCATGCTCATGGATACGAAGGGTATCCAGCTGCGTAGAAAACTAGCCAAAAATATGGCATGAGCCAGCATAGAGTACATACTTCAATATGTACCACCTATGGAGACTTCTCTAAAAATTGTAGCATGTTTACAATCTTACATCCTGTACCATAGGTACTCAGCCTAGCTGTAAATTCAAGCTAACCTAGAAATTATATCATTTCTCTCGTGATGTTTGGTGCGTGGTGCCGGAAGAGTTTGAGGAAGCGCCAAAAGTAGAGCGAGATGTTAGGTATACGTAGTTGAGAAATGTCGAATAGACATTGCGCAATTTGCCCATCCGCATCTCTCCTACCGCCCCAAGACGCCCTTCAACCCTCTAATCTTACCCCTCAAGTTTCCATATCCCAGCCACACAATTCCCTGCGCCATGTTCCACGCCTTGACCCCCGCACCTTCGCCCTGCAGTGGAATATCCATCGGAGGCGGAATTCCCGTCTTGATGCCCGCCCACGCCCAGCGATCCCTCGTAATACTCTTTTGATTGCACAAACTCCTCAGTCCTTCTTTTCCTGCAAAGCGGCCGTAGCCACTGCCCTTTGTGCCGCCAAAAGGCATCTGCACCATATAGTAGACGGCAAAGTCGTTTACAGCAACCATGCCGGCGTGCAGAGAGCGCACGATGAGCTCGAGGTCGCGAGTGGAAGAGCCGAATACCGAGGAACCGAGGGCATAAGAAGTGCTGTTTGCAATGGAAATGGCTTCTGTGACAGATTCGGCGCGCATGAGCAGGAAGACAGGTGCAAAGAGCTCCGTCTGGGCAATTTTCATACTGGGTGTGACGTCGACTATGAAGGTGGGACTGAAGTAATGTCCTCTGGGGAACTCAGGGTGGGTGTAACGTTTTCCGCCTACCAAGACGCGAGCACCGTTGCTGACGGCGTCTTGAATGAGGTCTTCAAGCTTGGAGTAGCCGGCATCGGATATGGAAGCGCCAATATCAATTGGCACGTCCGAGGAAGTGTTCAATATGGAGCCAGGACGGAGGGCACGGATCTTTGGTGTGAGGTACTCGATAAGGCGATTGTAAACTTTTGGAAGTGCGATGACACGCTCGATTCCAATGCAGTTCTGGCCTGCAGACTGGAAGGTTCCGCGCATGAGGATGCTAGCAATGCGCTTGAAATCGCCATTCGATATATCGTCGAGAACAATGGCCGGGTCCTTTCCTCCGAGTTCGACACATACTGGTGTGAGTGCCTTTGCGGCTGAGGCACAGACGTGATGTGCCACCGGGCGTGAGCCAATGAATGTTATATGCGAGATTGACGGATGCGAGGTGAGGTGATCAGCGACGTCAGGCCAGCAGACGACGGATTGCACAATGTCAGGTGAGTGACCACACGCTTCCAAAGCATGGGTAGCAATGGAGGCGAAGTATGAGGACGACCAGGCGGTAGCTTCGGAGCCTTTGATAATGATGGCGTTGCCGGCGAAAATGGAGGCTATGACGGGGCTGATGAGGTTGTGGAAAGGGTAGCTAGAACCATGTTAGCTGGAATGTTCCCCTATGGACGGTCATGCAATGCTCACTTCCAGCTCACGCAAGCTGCGACGACGCCCAGCGGCTCGTAGACGACTTCATTCCACTTGTACATCATGAGGAAGTTTGTGTCCCTCTTCTCAGACTTCAGACTGTTTTCTCCATGCTTGATCGTCCACCTCAGCTTCTCCACAGTTACGAGTATCTCGCCCAAACTGGCATCGACCATAGTCTTGCCGGAGTCAAGGCAGGCAACCCTTGCAATTGCTTCTTGGTTTTCAAGGGTGAACTGTAGCATTGTACGCAGCACCCTACGGCGCTGACGAAAGCTTGTCTGTGCCCATTTCACCTGGGCATCTTTGGCTTTGGCGATTGCACGATCGATACCGTCTGCGGTAGAGGGGTTGATGCGCCCGAGGGCTTCCCCGGTTGCGGGGGCGTAGCATTGGATCAGTGAAGAGCCAGAGACCTGAAAACAAGTCAGTTTGCATTTGTGCATTTTCGGACGATTTTCTGTGCCTTCAATCTAGGCTCATCAAGCACTTTGCCCTTCCATCCCTTCTCGGCTTCCTGGGGTGTTTCAACGGTGTATTTGACCGGCTCCTCTGGGTCCGCACGACACGTGAGCCAGATGAAAGAAAGGGCAGCTATCCAGAGCGTGCCATACAAAACAACGTTGAAGTCGTTGTCAGCGCGTGCGGTAATACGATCCATGCTGGCAGGCTGGCGCGCATGCGGCCAAAAGTCGCGTATGTCGCTTCAGGAAAATGCAACGTTGGACCCTGACACCAAGCTCGAGAATGGCGCTAAAACGCGTGGTCATCTGCAAGCGATTCGAAACCATGACTTCACACGTCGTTTCAATCGGTACAAGTCTCGGCTTAACACTTGATATATGGAGTGGTATGATTTATCCATTATTCATCATTGCTATACATGACTGCCTACGCGCTTCCTCGCACCCTGGCTGTCGCTTTCATTCACAATGCCCAATCCGCACTTATTTTGCGTTGTTCTTGGGCGCATCCAGGGGAGGCCCAGTAGGCGTAGTGTAGCACTTGGTCATGCCACCATCAATGACAAAGTCAGTTCCGTTGACGAAGCTACTCTCGTCGCTGGCGAGGAACAGGACACCTTGGGCCTGCTCGACGGCCTCGCCAAAACGGCCTGTGGGGAAGTGGATTTCGCGACGGTGACGCTTCTCTTTGTCGTCACCGAGCCAGTCTTGAAGGAGGGGTGTGCTGCGTTGGTTAGCATTTCAAGGAGCCAACATGACACATGGAGAAGCTTACTTCAGTGGTGCTGGGCACAGCGAGTTGAATCTGAAGCCCTCACGTGCGTGGACCATTGCCAGTTCCCTGGTCATGGCCAATACAGCGCCCTTGCTTGCTGTGTATGCGAGCTGTGGTGTTGCACTGCCCACCAACGCGACCACACTGGCGGTGTTGATGACGCTCGTCTTCTTCTTGCCGTGCTTCCTAAAGCTGTTGACTGCGTGCTTGCAACCAAACCATACACCCTTTACGTTGATGGCTTGGGTCAAGTCCCAGATCTTCTCAGGCGTGTTGACAGCATCATCGTCGTTGGTGTGCATGATACCTGCGTTGTTGAACAGGACATCTACACCGCCCCACGAATCCACGTGCTCAATCATAGCCTGGACATCAGCTTCTTTGGATACATCGGTGACTTTGGTCTCAATTTTCTTGGCCTCTGGAACCACCTCTTTCAGCTTGGCAGCAGCCTTTTCCAAGGCCGGGCTGGAAATATCAGAAAGAAGGACATTGGCGCCTTCTCGAGCAAAAAGGATGCCAGTCTCAAGGCCGATTCCACTGCATACAGTCAGTATGTAGTTCTGGATGTGGGACCGATGGATGCGCTGTGGCCATACGCCATTACATGGCAATGAATGTGATGTGTCATCCAGCAAGCAAAACAGATAGGACCAGTGGCACTTGGCAGCGCCATCAAGCTGATATAAAGGAAAAAAATCGGGGATATTGGTGGGGATTTTAGCATATGCAAGTAGAAGATGCTTGCTTACCCAGCTCCTCCGGTAATGATGCAGTTCTTGTTCTCTAGACGGCCCATGTTGAATTTCTCGACTCGACGCTTGTTCAGGTACAATGTGTAACACAAAGGCTGCAGTGGTGTCAATGGTGGATGCGGGCAAAGCAAAGTTTTGTGTCAAGCTGCGAAATATGACTAATATAAACTAGACAAAGCGTCATGCGAACAGCACACTGGACTGTGAATGGGGAAAGTATGCCAGCCGTGGGGCAACAGGGACGACGACTCCGCGCTTACCGTTGAGCTGGAGGCTGGAGCATGCACTGGCGTATAAGAGTGTCGGCGGCTTCAAGGAGACGAGGGAGGGGAGATGGTGGACGGGTGATCACGGACAGTGAAGCGGTCATTCAGACGGTCACGAGTCCGAGAATCGGCCCAGAGCATTGATAGTCGACGATAAGGACGACTAGAGCGCGTTTGCTGCTGTCACGGCCGGGCGGGCTTTGTTGGAGCGGTGGGCGGCTTCACCAGGGCAGCCTTGCTTGAATGGCTCGAGCATACTTGCGCCCGTGTTCCGGACGGCCATTCTACGTAACTTGACCTGAGGGTGGGTTGCCCCGCCATTCGGAGTGACGCGCAGCCCTGTGCGGTAGGCCTGGCGTCTTGCAGCTTATCACGGGGGTGGCATGAGGAGCTATCTTGTCGCATTGGGTATTGGATGGGGATGTCGTGCAGGAGGAGGGAAGCAGAAGATAACAGAGGGGCGGAGAGTGCAATATATAGTAATAGTTGCGAGCCCGCAAGCCGAATCGATGATGTCGCCAGCCCGCATCGCATCATGGACCCTCATTGGCCCGAGCTCCATCGCATCAGGACCGCCTTTCGCTGCGTTGAGCTGCTCCTCGTCGTGTGCCTGCTTGAAAACCTGATTGCACCGGCGCTCGTATTTCCCTCTGCTGCCCGTCCGTCAACACTCCCGTCTCACGCACACTGACTCTCAACACCTGGCCCTCTCTGCCCCGCCCCTCGACGCCATGCCCGCCCACTTCGACCCCTCCAACTTGACGGCCGAGCAGTTACCCGAGCTTCTCAAACTTGATCTGTCAGTCAAAGTCGCGGGTATCGACGTCGATGGCATTCTGCGTGGAAAGCTCATGGCCAAGAAGAAATTCCTCAGCATTGCCAACGAAGGTTTCGGCTTCTGCAGTGTCATTTTCGGCTGGGACATGCACGACCAGACATACTTTAAAGAGCTGGCCATATCCAACAAGGACAACGGCTACCGTGATTTGATCGCCATACCCGACCTCACCTCTTTTCGGAGGATACCGTGGGAGAACAATGTGCCCTTTTTCCTCATTAGTTTCCACGATCCCGACACCAAAGGCACTCTGAGCGCATGCCCAAGAAGCCTGTTAAAACGTACTGTCGACAAGCTCAGGGACAAGGGCTATGGCGCTATGGCTGGGGGTGAGTCGCATGCCGGTGGAAGATCGGATGCTGCGCGTCGTTAATGAAGCTGATGTGTATTGTCCAGCCGAGTACGAATTCTACCAATTTCGCGCACCTCAAAGCCACGATGGGCCGGAAAGGAACACTTCAAGCACAGCTTCCTTTTTGCGCAACAATCCAGTCGGTGCCCTGCCCAGCCTTACAGAAGGCATGTTTGGATACAGCATCACGCGACCGGTCCACAACCAGGACTACTACTATAGTATCTTCAACACCTGCGCCGAGTTCGACTGTGGCATCGAGGGATGGCATACCGAGTCTGGGCCTGGAGTCTTTGAAGCTGTAAGTGATGACTACGCTACTCTGGCATGTGGGGTTCATAACTAACGCACCACAGGCCCTTGAGTTTGGCTCAATTGAGAGAATGGCAGACAAGGCCTCCCTTTTCAAGCTCGTTGTCAAATCTCTCGGATCCAAGTACGGAATAACACCATGCTTTATGGCAAAACCGCGCGAAGGCCTTCCGGGTAACAGTGGGCACATGCATGTGTCGATTGTAGACGCTGATGGCAAGAACTTGTTCTACCGAGAAGAAGAGGACAAGAATGCGCCCTACTCAGACATTCGACATCTATCAGACCTGGGTCGACATTTCCTCGCAGGCCTCATCGACGGTCTTCCAGACATTATGCCCATCCTCGCACCCAACGTCAACAGTTACAAGAGATTGGTTGAGAATTTCTGGGCACCCGTCACTGTGTCATGGGGTCTAGAGCACCGCGCCGCCTCGATCCGCCTCATTTCACCCCCTACCTCTTCCCCGAAAGCTACGCGGTTCGAAGTCCGCGTACCCGGTGCAGACACGAACCCTCACTTTGTGCTTGCCGCCATTTTGGCACTCGGCTGGCGAGGTATCGAGAAGAAGATGGAAATCAGCATACCGCCCCTCGGAAAGGGAGAGGACGTCGGCAGTGAGTCTGACAAGGGCGAGAGATTAGCCAAGAGCCTAAAGGAGGCGACAGAGCGCTTTATGCGTAAGGAAAGTGTCGCGAGGGAAGTGTTTGGAGATCAGTTTGTCGACCACTTTGGCGGCACAAGACAGCACGAGATTAGGCTGTGGGACGAAGCAGTGACCGACTGGGAAGTCCGGAGGTATATCGAGACGGTCTAAGAGGCGAAGAGAGAAAGTAGACATCCCAGGCGAAGCCCAGTTTCTTCGTTACATCACTGGGTACTTGTGACAATATGATTGCATTAACTGTCTTGATGTGTAGCTGTGTCTTGGAACTTGAACCAAGGCTGTAGGGTACTATTAGTCCTTGGTAGGTTGTGGTAGTCGATTGTCATATGATTTCCGTACGCATGTACTGATGGGCAGTGCAGAATGTACCGTATCGAATCTTGTCGTAAAAGAGCTCATGATTGTGAGAGGACGCACAGTGATGACGGCTTGCTCTATGAACTCTGAATTGGACACCCGTTGTCGTGTCCAAATCGTATGCTAGACATTTTGGTCGTAACATGGTCCTGATTAGATGATTTTGAAGCGTTTGGGCGACATGAAAGATTCAGTCGGTTCTTGGACGGGAGTCGTGTCCAGAACAAGGCCTTTGATGGCAGGCAACGTCAAAGCAGCAGAATCATGCCGAGATGAAATGAAGCATTCACTGCAGACGCCGACCCACGCTCATTCCATCCCCGTAAGTACCGGCGTCTCCACCGTACTCACCGTTTCCCTCTTCCCCTTCTTCGCCCTCGTCGCCGCACCAACTGGAAATCGTTTCTGGCCGGCACACACACCACATGTGACAACCAGCACATCAGCCCAAGGTTTCTTGCCGCCTTTACTTTGATTCTCAATCCTATGCGTTGCAGTGCGCCCAGGAATAAGGACACTGTTGCAGCTTTTGCATAGCGTTCGTTTTAGAGAAACGGCGAGACGTAGTTGGCCTTTTCGCGAGACTTGCTGGAGGTCGGAGCTAAGTGAGAGCGCAAGTGAGAGGCGGCTTGACGACGTGGGTGCTGCCTGTTTGTCTTGCCGTGTATCAGTGGCCTCGGCCGTTTGCAATGTCAAGTACGTGGCGGCTTGGTAGAGGAAAGATGAACGGGCATGCAGGTGCTTGTTCGGAATGCCTTTTGCTTTTGGGGCTTTGACTTTGCTCATGATGCTGTCTTGATCGTCTGACAAGCAAAGTACGACGGATGTGTTGGCTGCTTGCAAACGATGCAATGGCTTGGACCGCTCTTTTACTCGTATCTCATGGGTGTCTATGTCCACGTGCGCGCGCCTAATCCATACCCCATGAAGTGGTTTGCTGGATTATAATTTCTGAGCTGTCTGTTTACGGCCTAGTGGCGCGCCCAGCCAGGTGTCCCAAGCTTTTTACCTAACATGAGCGCCCAGCGACCGCTCTTCTCCACCGTCACCACCATTTCAACCTCACCGACAATCGCACTCGACGTCGACCTCGCGTGGCTGTGAACCCTTTAAACAATTACCCGAGCTCCTTGTTCTCGTTGTTTCTTCGTATAATACTAAGCTTGCCGGCACACTATCCCACCCGGCTTTGTTCTTCATCATCAGCCTTGCTTTGCGACACGCGCAAACCATCAACTCTACCCTAGACCCAGCCTTCAGTTACCAATACATAATCCATCATGTCTCACGAGGAGGATCTCATTGACTACTCCGACGAGGAGATCCAGCCCACCGAGGCGCCTGCTAACGGCGGTGCGGCTGCGGCCAAGGGCGGTCTCGCCGTTGGTGATGCTGCTGGCGACAAGAAGGGCAGCTATGTCGGCATCCATTCTACCGGTTTCCGGGACTTTTTGCTCAAGGACGAGCTCGTACGAGCAATCACCGACTGTGGCTTCGAACATCCTTCCGAGGGTTAGTCTAATCATTTCCCCTCAGCCTTATCCACCTACAAGCGTCTGTCCATCTACGAAACGAGCCATGTCTGTGAAAAAGAAATGAAAACGGTCATGGTCTGTCTATACGCGCGAGAGGTGGCGAGGGACCCAGCGCCTTCCGCTACGTACGAGCCTCGGCGCACATTATAAATGTGGTTGCACCAATACATGCATCAAGAAGCCTAGCGGAGCCTAGTTGGCCCGCTTCCATAGTCCTTAGGGACTGGTTTCATTGGAGGAGCGCATGCGGTGGATGCATAAGAGGGGGCACTCATGGGATGTTGGGAGGACAGACAGACTGGCACGCGCGCGCTAGATGGAAGATCTCGACTACACAAGATGGACGGACGCTTCGATCCCTACGCTTCGTTTCGACCGCTTTAGACTTATTCTGACATACTTTGTGCCCTACAGTCCAGCAAGTTACCATCCCCCAGGCAATACTCGGAAACGATGTCCTTTGTCAGGCCAAATCGGGTCTCGGAAAGACTGCCGTCTTCGTTCTCGCAACGCTCCAGCAGATGGAGGAGAAGCCCGAGCCCGGGGTTGCTACCATTCTAGTCATGTGCCACACTCGTGAGTTGGCCTACCAGATCCGTAACGAGTACAACCGTTTCGCCAAGTTCTTGCCCGACGTCAAGGTCGGTGTCTTCTATGGTGGAACACCTGTACAGAAGGACATTGAGCTTCTCAGCAACAAGGACACGCACCCGCACATTGTTGTCGGAACACCGGGTCGCATCAACGCGCTTGTTCGCGACAAGCACCTCCGTCTTGCCAACCTGAAGCACTTTGTTCTTGACGAGTGCGACAAGATGCTTGACCAGCCTGGTGAGTAGCTTTCTCTTTGCCCGCACTACGGCCTGCTAATTTCGTCTAGACATGCGCAACGATGTCCAGTCCATCTTCCGTGCCACTCCCCAGCACAAGCAGGTGATGATGTTTTCGGCTACACTGAACAAGGACGTGCGTGTTGTTTGCAAGAAGTTTATGCAGAACCCGCTCGAGATCTACGTCGACGACGAGAAGAAGTTGACGCTGCACGGTCTTCAGCAATACTACGTGAAGCTTGACGAGAAGGAAAAGAACCGCAAGCTGAACGACCTTCTGGACAACCTGGAGTTCAACCAGGTTATCATCTTTGTTCGTTCTACTCTGCGCTGCTCGGAGCTCGACAAGCTTCTCCGCGAGTGCAACTTTCCCAGCACTGCTGTGCACTCTGGCATTAGCCAAGAAGAGCGGTAGGTTTGAATGATGCAAGCACGATTTTGGCGAGTACTGATGGAGGTATAGCATCAAGCGGTACAAGGAGTTCAAGGAGTTCCAGACGCGTATCTGTGTGTCGACGGATATTTTCGGACGTGGTATCGATGTTGAGCGCATCAATGTAGCGATCAACTACGACATGCCGGACAAGGCTGATGCATACCTGCACCGTGTCGGTCGTGCGGGACGTTTCGGAACCAAGGGTCTGAGTATCTCCTTTGTGAGCAGCCCCGAGGACGAGGCGGTTCTCAAGTCGATTGAGGAGCGATTCCAGGTGGAACTCCCCGAGTTCCCGGAGGACGGAGTCAACTCTGCGACTTACATGGACAATTAAAGTATCCATGTTTCTTCTCTGCTGTTCACGCTGGTCAATGTAAGGAAAGTTTGCAAGAAAGAAAAAAGGAACCATGCATGTTTGATTGTCTAGTGTCTTGGGAGGAAAAGAACGAGCGGTTGTGTCCGGGATGGGTCTTGGGTGGGAAGCCGGATGGGCTTTCGGGAGGTGAAAAGGAGAGCAACATGGCGAATGGGGGTATGTCTGGCTGACATGGGTTTGAACGTTTTGTTGGTGGTTGAGTGGAAGATGATGACGGCCCTTTGTGGGATTGAAAGGGAGAGGGGGGAGAGATGGGCGGGAGGCTGAAATTGACATGCATGAGCTCTTCCCGATGTGGCGTGATTGTATGCGGGTGAGTGTGTGTGTGTGTGTGATGATGATGATGATGATGATGATGTGTGTGTGTGATTGACGTGACGTGCTGTAGGTGAGTTGATCGGGCCAGAGCACAATACTGTTGTTTGCAAGAGGTGCACTCTACTCGTCCTCGCCCATCTACCCTCTACAAGAGTACAGCCAGCAGCCTACTACGTACAAAGTGGGGGGGGGGTGGCTGGTATCGCTTTTTTGGCGGCGAGGGAGTGGATAGGCGGTGGAGGACTGGTGTTGCTATTCGATTCGATTCCATCTGTACATGTCTTGGGCGTATCTACAGCAAGGGGCTTCATGCAAGGATAGGGTACTGGCTACTTGCTGCCTTGGTTTACCGTGGATAAAACTGGCTCGTGGCCATTCCTCCCCTTTCCATCCATCCATCCCACCACGCCACCGCCCCCCCCC
>JALPSE010000040.1:3526-60034 GCA_030558545.1 Bipolaris gigantea
GAACAAGCTGCAAAAGGAAGCAAAGGGCTACCTCGATTCGCTCCGTGCTATGACCGCGTCGCAGATGCGCATTGCCGAAACTATTGACGCCTTCTACGGAGACGCCGGCACCAAGGACGGCGTGTCGCGATCCTACAAGCAAGCCGTTACTGACCTAGACGCCGAGACAATCAAAGCCCTTGATGGTCCCTACCGAACAACAGTCCTCGACCCCATCCAGCGCTTCTGCTCCTACTTCCCCGACATCAACGCCTGCATCACCAAGCGCGAACACAAGCAGATGGACTACGATCGCATGCGCGCCCAGGTCAGGAAGTTGACAGATAAGCCTGACAAGGACGTCACCAAGCTCCCGCGTGCGGAGAAGGACGAGCAACTCGCCAAGGCTGCCTACGATCAGCTCAACGACACCCTGACGGCCGAACTGCCACAACTCATCGATCTGCGGGTACCCTACCTAGACCCAAGTTTCGAGGCACTAGTCAAGATTCAGTTGAGATTCTGTGCCGAGGCCTACTCGAGAATGGCGCAGGTACAACAGTATCTTGATGCCAACACAAGAGATCAGTACGCCCAGGGTGAGCTAGACGCGCGTGTTGAGGAGGTGCTGCAGGAAATTAGGGACCTCAGTATTGCGGGGACTGTCTAAGGGATATGAGAGAGAGAAATACTTGGTTTTCTTGTGCATCACGTGCAGTAATTCTTCTTGAAGGCGTCGGGAATGATGCGGTTTGCGGCATTGCTTGGGTTAGAGAGCAAGAGCGATGACCTGGCAAGGCTTCGTACCAACGAACATTATTTTCTTTACTTTGTTGAATGCTATTGACTCGATTTCTCACTGACCAAGTTCTACTCTGATGGCGATGCACTCCATGTGACTTGACATGTTTTTCCTACCTTGTACCCAAACTTCAACGTATCCTGGTTTTCAATCTCGTCTTTCTTTTACCAACTCATACACATGCCACTTTGCACCCAGCAGCCGTCCATCAAAGCTACATGCGCTTCTCACGGCTTAGCCAGACAAAGAATGCGCCGCACAAACCGACATCATCCGAAATACCTAACAGGGCGAAGGTCAGCAAAAAGAACCCAACCTCGTCTCTCTTCGCAGACAAAATGAACACAAAAGAACTCACAATTCCAAAGACTCGTGGAAAGAAAACACGCCGTATTCGCAAATTCATCATGAAAAACTACCAGATGTTGGAACAATGGTACGGAACATTTCTACAGACTCCAGCCTATTGGCTGAGGATATCTCACCCTAGTCTTGTCTTGAGATCTCTGGATTACCGAAAGTGACTCGCTTCCAGGATGTCTGCTGTTTCAACAAATATTCTCTTTTGAGACTTGAGGCAAATTTCTTGGATGGTATAATTGCTTTTGTACATTCAAGAGTAAGTCACCTAACCTGGCCAGACAACAAATGTCGGCTTTGACGGCTTCCATGTAAGATAATAGTTGATGGCTGTGTTTCTGCCTAAGCGCAATACAGATGCTTGCCTAGTATGTCCGCGAGATAAATATACGACACCGTAAATCGACTACCCTCGAAGTGCGAACAAGTCCTTGCAGGCCCGATGTCAAGATATCAGACCCCCACTCCACCTGGTCTCAGTTAAATCACAGACGGGACTGCTATGTACTGATTATGACCTTATCTGCCGATGCGTACGCTTGATCATTATCTTCGAGCATCTTTGCAAGTCACTCATGAAACTGTGTACATCAAGACCCCCAAGGTGGGACGATCAGTGAGGTAATGTTCCACGGGCGATGATGCGATGGCATGTGGTCTGGATTTCAAGGCACACTGAGCTCTGGGAAAGACAAGAATATAGACTTGGTTCTGGCCGCCCCAAGTGGATACCAGCATTTTCTGTCGCGGCATCTTCAAGCACTGGGACCATGATATGTCACGCGTGATGGGCCAGGGGCGGGAAGCGAGAAGTGCCCAGTGCTCGTCCGGTTTGGTGAGGTGGCGAAATGACAGCATCGCCGAGCACCTAGCCACAGTTCCGCCACGCGCTGCAATCGAACGAGCACTCTAGCACACTCCTCCCCGCCAAGTGCTCCGCTGCGGCATTGTGCGCCAAGTTCTCATCTATCAATCTGGAATTCCATCATTCGTCCCCTTGTATCAGCTAAAGAAGCCCAGCCTCCCGAAATCCTCGACTCACGTCATATGGTCGTTGCAACACCATCACCCTTTCTTGGCTGCGCCACAGCGTACATCATACCGGATCCAGCAGCACATAGCTAAAGTTCCTCGGAGCCATTGTATGGCTTGGAAGATACCTTGACCTATCATATAAAGACCCTGCTTTGCTGCCCTTATCCGAAATGTACCTTATCGAGTACATACATCGTTCGATACAGATTTCTGAAATACTTCGTGAACGATACCTACCACCATGCCTACGCACCACCCCGGAACCGCAGTCGCTCATAGCAAAGACGAAATCAACCCAACCGACGTCCCCTGGGCACTCACCACACACTTACTCGCAATCAACCACCAACAACTTCTCCGCGTCACGCGACACCCCTTCCTAGAACGCGCCGCCAAGGGCTCTCTGCCCAAGTCTTTGATAGCACAATGGCTATCAAACGATAGACAGTACATTGAAGGCTACCTCTCTACACTCAGAAATACTCTCAGTCTAGTCCAAAGTACCTACAGGCCGACAATTGCTCCAGACGCTGAACCTGATATCGAAACACGCCTGATGAGATGGCTAGAGGCCGGCATTCAAAATGGAGAGCGGGAGATTCGGTTCTTCCAGGAAGTTGCGGGAATTTATAAGATTGACCTTCATCCCTCGCCATTACAAGAAAACGTCAAGTCAGAAGGCCTTCGTCGCTACGAGGCTCTGTTCAACGCTGTTGCATCTCAACAACCCAATCCTTTCATCCCCTGGCTAGAGGGCGCAACTCTGCTTTGGTCAACGGAGAAGGTCTACTATGAAGCTTGGTCTTGGGCTCGTCGTCAGGATACACAGCCATCTCCTCGAGGCTACGAAAATGACATGGACGGCGGCGCCATGCGAAGAGAATTCATTCCCAACTGGTCAAATCGGGACTTTATGATGTTCGTCGAGCAGCTGGAACGTATCATCAACGAAGGTGTGAGTATCGCTGTAAACCGCGATGACAGGAGGTGGGTAGAGGTAAAGAACAGGGCGGGTCCGATATGGAGGGCTTTGCTAGATGCCGAGGAAGCTTTCTGGCCAAACGTACCTAGCAGTGAGGGTAATCTGATTGAGCCTGGTGTCCAGCGAGGCGTAGACGGCAAGCTGGATGAGAACACCTTGCGCAGCACTGGCGACGAGGAGATCTTGAATGGGCATCAGGGAGTCCGAGCAGGTGACGTTGCGAGTATGCACAGCAGCCAGCACAGTGCAGTGGCGACCTGAAGGGGTTTCTTCTATTCATAGTGTTCTCGTTTTCGTGAATGGGAGTTTGATATTATTCAAATGCATCGTCAACTCGTGAATCCAAGACACTGATTGTATCTCTCCGGTCTGTGTCCTGCCATTGTTTCCTGTTCGTGGGGTCGTCTCAAGCTCTCTAATATCGACAGCATCACGCGAGCCTTTGTGGAAATTGGAAATTCAATGAAGTCCGCCAGCACTTATAATGCTCGGAGATATTCAACTTACTTCCACCGTTCTTGCACATACGACCATAGGAAATTTGGCAACACCGAAATCCGTCTGATCTTCTTTGGTTAAACAGTTTACCGGCGTATTAGTAGTCAGGTGGGTGACCACTGGCGAATTCCCGCTGTCGTATGTTTTTGATTCTGTAACCTTTTTTTGACCAAGTTCGCCCAAGTCACGTGGGCAGATTTTTGGTGTTTATTTCTGTGCGCAAATTGCGACGAACAATATGCCAGGATTCAGTAGCTGCGTAGGAAGCCATCTCAAGACAAAAATTCGTCATTGTTTCTAAGCGTTTCAAATATCGCCAGCTCATAAATTTGCACGAGCATTCAACGATGACTACTACGAAATCTTTTTCCCATAGAGTAAGTACTGGAGAGCGAACCAAGGAAAAGAATGCTGCTTCTCCGCAGCGGGCCGACAAAAGTTCCGTGGTGGTGGCCTGTGCGTCAAGTAGCTTGGCCTCCGCGAAAATCCACGCGAAAAAGTTCGAGATCAGTGCTTTGCCAATTGCAACACCACCACCTACCACAATAATCGCCATGGCTCTTGTGCAGACCGATCCCGACGCGTATGTGATCAAGCCCGAGGCGGCTGCGCCTGCCATCGATACTAGCGACTGGCCGTTGCTACTCAAGAACTACAGCGACTGTATGCTGCGGCTCCCCATATAGCTACGGTTTACTCTGCTAATGCACATGTAGTGCTCGTTCGCACTTCTCACTACACTCCTATTCCCAATGGATGTGCGCCGTTGTCGCGAGACCTCAAGTCGTACATTAGCTCTGGTGTCATCAATCTAGACAAGCCTTCCAACCCATCCTCGCACGAAGTCGTGTCATGGATCAAGCGCATGCTCAGGTAGGAAAATACCGTAATAGTTGTCGCATGCAATCTTCGCTGACACTGCACAAAGGGTCGAGAAGACTGGTCACAGTGGTACCCTTGACCCCAAGGTCACTGGTTGTCTCATTGTCTGCATCGATCGCGCCACCCGTCTCGTCAAGTCCCAGCAGGGAGCTGGAAAAGAGTATGTGTGCGTCATCCGCCTGCACGACAAGCTGCCCGGTGGCGAGGGGCAGTTTGCCCGCGCTCTTGAGACACTCACTGGAGCTCTTTTCCAGCGACCTCCGCTCATTTCTGCTGTGAAGCGTCAACTCCGTATTCGAACCATCCACGAGAGCAAGCTGTACGAGTTTGACAATGAGAGGCAGCTCGGTGTATTCTGGGTCAGCTGCGAGGCCGGAACCTACATCCGTACTCTCTGCGTGCACCTGGGTCTTTTACTCGGTGTCGGCGCCCACATGCAGGAGCTGCGCCGTGTGAGGAGTGGGGCCATGGACGAAACCAAGGATCTGGTCACTCTGCACGACGTTCTCGACGCTCAATGGCTGTACGACAACAACCGCGACGAGGCCTACCTGCGCAAGGTCATCTCTCCTCTCGAAAGTCTCTTGATGAGCTACAAGCGTGTTGTGGTCAAGGACAGCTCGGTTAACGCCATCTGCTATGGTGCTAAGCTCATGTTGCCCGGTCTGTTGCGATTCGAGAAGGGCATCGAGATCCACGAGGAAATTGTCCTCATGACCACCAAGGGTGAGGCCATTGCGCTCGCCTACGCGCAAATGTCGGCCGTCGAGATGTCCACTTGCGATCACGGTGTTGTTGCTAAGATCAAGCGTGTCATCATGGAGCGCGACCTCTACCCCAGGAGATGGGGCATGGGTCCAGTCGCTACTGAGAAGAAGAAGATGAAGGAGGCAGGCACCCTTGACGTAAGAAACCAATTTCTTGATTTGAAAACCTCTATGCTAACAAACGCAGAAATTCGGTCGTCCCAATGACAAGACTCCCGCCAAGTGGAACACTGAGTATAAGGACTTCAACAGGACTGATGTTGATGGCGCATCCGCGCCGTTGGCTCAGACCACATCGACTTCCGACGTTCTTGCTGCTCCCCCGGTCGCGCCGACTGGCGAGACTGAGGCCGAGGCCGAGGTCAACGGTGCTTCCGATGGAGAGGAGAAGAAGAGCAAGAAGCGGAAGAGCCGAGGGGATGCCGAAGAGGAGGCTGATGAGGACAAAGCTGAACGCAAGCGCAAGAAGAAGGAAGAGAAGGCTGCAAAGAAGGCTGCGAAGAAGGAAAAGAGGAAGAGCAAGGGCGGCGATGACAGCGACTCCGATTAAACGATTAATACGTGACCCATGGACCTCCGAATAGCAACTAGCGCTCTACTGCGGTGGTTTGTGCGAGCGCTGTACACGAAAATCGTATACTTGTCATAGCTACTGATACTACTACTCTATCCTTGGATACCAGCTTCCTCACTGTAGCATACGGAAAAAGGCGTTTGGGAATTTAGGCATTTGGGCGTTTGGCGCGTCGAAGCTTCTGCGACAGGTGTGGTCGACTATGTGTTGAAGTGCGAATGTTCACTGCTAAACATGTTCAATCCATTGTTTCAATTTATCAAGCACACTTTTGCTAGGCCCTGATCTGTGATGCTTGCGTAACTGCGCCACACCATGCACGTCGAATGTCTAATCCAATCATCGATGTGAGGATACAGAGTGCTCGATTTAGTATTGCATGGAGCATTCGCTGGCCACTCCCGGATCTCAATTGAAGTGCAGGATGCAGTTATCGGTGAAGATATGGTTAGCCTAGCCGAGTTCTATACGAGTACAGCTATTCTATTCTCGAGCCATTCGCATGTACGTATATTTATCGGATACTTTATTTCGATCCACTTTGTATGGTTATACATATGTACCGAATCCAATCACTAGAATATTGAGCGAATCTGCCAGTCAGGTCCGCGTGCAGGGCAGATGACAGGGATCATGTTGTAGTCGTACCGACGGGGTTGGGCAGGAGCTTGGGGCAAGACCAGATGTGTCTATCTAATAAAAACCAGTATTCATGACGCCTCTATCCCCTTTTACTTTTTCAATGTGCCGAGCGTCGCTTGGAGGAAAATGACGAGCCGTAATGGAATGGCTGTTTTCCTTTGGATTCCATCGGCACAGGACTACTGGTGGTGGGGCATTGGGCAAACTACACTATAAAACAGCGTGCGTGCCGTAACCCTTGAAGATACGTCATGTACATGACATGCATCATGATGCATCGAGATTATTCGGTTGGAGAAGTGCTGGTGTATTACTAGTCGAGGTAAAAGCGTGGTGCGATATGTGTGTAGGTCAACTTGGAAGGGGACCGCGGTCGCACGTTGTAGGAAGCGTGGTAACTTACTGCCCAGTATATCGGTAATTGTGTACAATCCGCATTATGGAGGCTCTAATGAGAAATTCAAAGAGCATAGTTTTTGATCATGGTGATTGTGATCGGGGGTTGGGTGAGATATGGCAGCGTGATTGAAGCTTCTCGAAGCTTCTCTTTAAGGTTCCGGATTGCGCGACAGGGCCCGACGTCACCACTAGCGTCGATTGCCAGGTGGAGAGACGTTCGAAGCTCTTGAGCGATAAAAGCGACGACAACCTCGTCACCACAAAGTACTCCTTACCAAGAAACTAGTCGCGCACACTCAAGATTTCCCCTTCATTACTTATTGCCGGTCAATATGGTCAAGGAGACTAAACTCTACGAAGCACTAGGTACGTTTGCTCAAGCTGCCCCTCCACAGCCATACCTTGCTCGGCAGTCAACTGGGCAGGCTGATCGAGGGCCGCGGGTAGACACGTGAGCTTTTGCTAACCTCTCGTTGCAGGCATATCGGAATCAGCGACGCAAGACGAGATCAAGAAAGCCTATCGGAAAGCGGCGCTGAAGTGGCATCCCGACAAGAACAAGGACAACCCACAAGCCTCGGAGAAGTTCAAAGGTACGTCACTCACTCATCCCACTCTACACAACCATACTAACCATGCCTCTAGAATGTTCACAGGCCTATGAGATCCTTTCCGACCCCGAGAAACGTAAGACGTACGATCAATATGGCCTAGAGTTCCTACTACGCGGCGGCGTGCCACAAGAGGATGCCGGAGGCCCTGGAGGGAATCCATTTGCAGGCGCAGGAGGCCCCGGGGGATTCCCGTTCACATCATCCGGTGGTATGCCTGGCGGCACACGAACATTCCATTTCTCGACAGGCGGCGGCGGAAACGGCTTCAACTTCTCAAACGCCGACGACATCTTTGGCGAGTTTATGCGCAATAGCGCTGGTGGCGGTGGCGGCGGCGATGAATTCGATTTTGGCGGCTTTGGCATGGGCGGAATGCCTGGCGGAATGGGTGGAATGCCTGGCATGGGTGGTATGGGCGGAGGCGCGGGTGGAAAAGGCGGTAGATTCCGAAGCGGCCGACGAGCACCAGAGCCCGAAGTCACAGTGGTTGAGAAGCCACTGGCAGTCAGTTTGGAAGAGCTTTACAACGGTACCACCAAGAAGCTCAAGATCAAGCGCAAGACATACGACCAGAGTACGGGCAAGCAGAGCACTCAAGATCGGATCCTCGAAGTGCCAATCAAGAAGGGTTTGAAGCCGGGAAGCAAGATCAAGTTCTCAGACGTTGGCGACCAAGTCGAGGGTGGAACACAGGACTTGCATTTCATTGTTTCAGAGGTAAGTCACATTTGAATCTCCCGGTTTTCATCTTGAGAACACATGCTAACAGCTGGTTAGAAACCCCACGCAATGTTTACACGCGAAGGCGATGATATTAAGCATGTCATTGAACTCGATCTCAAAGAGGCTCTCACGGGCTGGCGCCGGACTGTGCAAACCATCGACGGTAAACAACTCAGCGTCGGCAGCGGCGGTCCCACTGGCCCCACTTGGACAGAAAGATACCCCAACTTGGGTATGCCCAAATCCAAGAAGCCAACAGAGCGCGGAGACTTCGTTGTTGGTGTCAAGATCAAGTTCCCCACAAGCTTGACGGGTGCACAGAAGGAGAAGTTGAAGGAAATTCTATAGGGCAGCCGTTGATGTCGGCATTCTGATTCTCGTACATTTTTTTCCTTTTTCTTAATTCTGTTTTGGGATGATACAGCTCAAATTGAGCGACGGGCGCTGGGTGGAGTTTTGATGTCTTTGACACATCCTGGAGGAAAGCACTCAGAAAATGCATAACTGGTGCACAAGTTGGGAGGATAAATTACGAAGTCACGCGTCTATGATAGACGAATCCCTGAATTGCACTCCGATGCGCATCTTTTCTAGTTGAGTCTCCGAATCGTCAGTGATGTCATGTCTACATTTGTCTTCTGACACGGAAAGTCTTTCTCATACACTTGATTCACTTGTGTAAAACCAAACAAACTACCGTCTTGCTTCCGCAGCTACGCGACATGGCTCAGGAAACGTGCAGCGGGAGGGCATGTCCCGAATACGTGACGTCATACTTGGCCAAGGCGTCCCAACCCACCATCCGAGCCTTGCTTTCCACCCCCTACATTCTAACTCGCTGTTTGGAAGATGCCTGGCGAAGACGTCGGTAATAGGCATGGAATGGTATCGACAGGCTTCTTAGAAGGCTGACTGACTGACACTCGACGTGCAACGGAATATCTCCATACGCCTGACTACAGCCGGCTTGACATGCTCCTCGCAGTGACTGCAAGGGGGTTATATACAGTGGCGATGTAAATATGGGATTCCGGGTTTTGACTGGTTATGGTAAGTGTGCAGGTTGCACACTGATGTACTCATCCGCGGAGGCTTCAGACGGCCGCCCGTGGCACAAACATGTGCTGTTGTGTAAGGATGTGTAACATCAGCAACGCACAACCATACTTTGCCATTGATTCTAATGAGATAGGGGGCATTACGATGCTCTGGCTTCAGAGATGAGCTAATGTGAAGGCAGGTGCGCTGTGTCGTTGTTGCTGTGACACTGACGATTGGATAGTCTTGGTGTAGGTGTATCAGCTATCCTGATTCAGTGCTCAACCCATCACTCTTTGATCACTCTGTATATTCCAATATGCTATGCTTCCAGCACGAAGTTGCAGGTGTTTCCTATCCCGGACTGAAGATCGTATGGGTTAGTATGTTTATATGAGACATTCACTGTCGCCACACAAGGGGTGTGTTCGCCTTTGCCTTGGGTCGTTTGCATGTCGCCTTTCACCGCCGGTTCGCTCCGGAACAATATGTTTTCCCGAGACATATAAACAGAGTGATACACATGCAATCTGCGAAAACACCGAAATCACTCCCAACTCACGCAAAGGCATAAAACACCCAAACAATGCCAGATTTCGCACCGCTACCGCAACAGGATGAGTAAGCTGATGTTTGATGGCATCTTTACATACGTATGTACTCAATCTTTTTAGGGGGGACAATAAATGCCTTGAAGAGCTGCTTGCGAAGCTACACCGGAACGAATCCATATCGCTATCCTTGGTCACCACCATCGCCAGGCATGCTTCCTCCCTCGGTGAGAGCATCTGCGAGGAATACAGTGACTTGAACAAGATCATTACTCGACATGAAGCGACGATACGGAAAAGGTGGTTGAAGAAGACTCAGGCTCAACGTCGAGATGTTCTGCTCAAGGCGTGGCCGAACATGGCAGAAGTGCATCGCCCAGACTACACAGAAGTCAATGGTTTCCTCGACTACACCCAGCTGTCAAATAGTCTAGTCAAATGCTTGGGTACCCATGACAAAAAGACGCCACCTTCAGCATCTAAGATATGGCCCTTTATCAATCTCGAAGATCTTACAAAACCGAAGTCTTTGCTCATATTTCTCAACGCACGTGGTCGAAATGTTCCCTTCCTGTTTACGCTTACGGAAGAGGCGTTTAGCCCATTGGCAGTAATGTCGATGTGCTCCTACGAGTCCGCGCTAGAACAATACCTTCTACAAATCTCAAACGAAACAACACCTACCCTTTACGTCACCATGCAACCTGTCGACAAGACTCGAGACCCCAGGACACCGAGTGAAAATAAGTCGACTGAGTGCCCTCGGCGTGGTATATATCATTTGTTCGTTCAACACAAGATCATGGCATTCCTGGTCGCGTGCAGCAAGCTGATCTTGCATGACATGGACCAGGATATGCTGTACTGTAGCGCCATACAGGAGGAGCCACCGTCGTCTGAACTTGAAGTGGCGAGCGATTTGGGATTTACAACCTTTGCCGATACACTCATGGTGGCTCCCTATCGAAACCGGGGGTCGGTCGAGTTCCTCAGATTGCGCGCGTATTTCGACGCTCTATGCACCAATGCAAAGGATCATATCCTGGCACTGCGCGAGGATCCATCCTATTTCGCCGATGCTTTCAAAGACATGTGCGAGCACAGTTCTGGATTGATACCAGACCAATACGGACACATCGACCCGCATGTGGATAGCAAGTGTTTCCTGATGTGCAATGCTGCCAAGATAGTCACCAATGCGTACAGCATGTTCTTCTCCTGGAGAAAACTCTATCGGATCACGGACCTCTTGTCCAGGTCATGTATGCAGCATCAGGGCGGTGACTTTGCGTCTTTGATGACGGAGTTTAATTGCAGCGTTCAACGCGTGTCTAAACTCGTATACCAGATGCTCGAGTGTGCACCAATGTCGCCTAATGTTCGCAAATTCTACGTTCGATCAGACCATCACATCATAATGCAGCTGTCGAATATCCGGTCACTTGAGGAGTTTCAGCTGATGTCGTCATTTGAGTGTTTCAACATGGGCGAAGACTGCGAAGACGTCAAGGGCGAGGCGCTGTATCTTCTCTTAGATCATGTCACCACGATCATGCGGGAGAAGAAGGCAGCAAGAGACTTCGTATCGCCTCGGGTCTCTGAGCTGTTTGCGCAAATGTCCGTCATGGGAGAGTGCGCGATGCAGTTGTCGGTATGGCTTAGCACACCCCAAGGATCTTGCCTTGACATGGATACGCCACATTCCCATGCCCACCTTGACGATTTTTATAATTGGCTTGACCGTCTGAGCCACGGTCACATGCCCGTACACCTCATCAATCCATTCCGAGGAAAACTGGATTATCCTGCCCACAAAGCCCGCAACCCAAAAACCGTCCGAGCCATGCGCGATGCAGAAGAGAACCTCGACAGATTCTGGGCGTATGTCGATAAGTCTTACGAGACAAAGACGGGCATTTCGCAGCACCAAGTCATTCGAGAATGCATTGCTGAGGGTGGCCCGATGCAGCGTACACCAGCCTGGGAGGATCATGTGAAGGCAAAGCCAATGCAGCCAGAGCAGCCGAAGAGCATCTACCAGCCATTCTCTGGGGTTTTCCACAACAGAGATGTGCAGATTACTGGAGCGTTTGACAGACTGGCGGTAGGGGAGAAGGTCAAACCAAAGACAAAGGGAAGCCCAGAGTCCGTGATGGTTGATGAAGCGCAGACACACATGGCCCGCACCGTTGATGAAGGGAGCGTCCCGCAGGGGTTCAGGCTGGACAAGCGCTCCTTGAAGGCCATGAAAACGCTTTTCCATGTTCCCCAGTCCGACCATGAGGATCTCCCCAAGGAGGTCAAGTGGCACGAGTTCAAGCGGGCCATGGCTCACATTGGATTTCGTGTTGAGAAGCTGCAAGGCTCAGCATGGCAGTTCACGCCCGGTGAATCGCTTCGCGTTCGCCGTGCCATTCAATTCCACGAGCCACATCCAGTCAGCGACATTACATACATCATGGCAAAGCGGTTTGGGAGGAGGCTCGAGAGGGTGTATGGTTGGAACGGCGGTAGTTTTCGGCTCGCTTGAACGTAGAGCGTTGGCAAAGACCGGAGCAACCAATAGGTTGGAGTCTGAGGCTTTGGGCATTTCCGCCATGGTGAAGGATCCGGTAGCGTGGAACGAAGCGCCCGGAAAGAAGAAAAGGCTGTTTACGGTGAAAGGGCAGCTGCCAACCAAGTCCCCAGGCAAAGGGACCAGAGTTTTCTGGCCTGGCTGAACCTTTTCCAGTACTGTATCGAGCTCCGTCGCGTTGCTAGCCCACGTGCTTTCACAATGAATTTGCATGCAAAGCATCAAGAGAAAAAAAAACAATTCCATTTGTTCTACTGCTCCCACCTCAACCCAGCCTGCCGCGATACAGCAACCCCATGGAAGCAACACTACCCGCATCACTCTCTCCCCCAAAAAGAAGAAAAAAACACCCGCTACAAGCACCCAGCCCAACCCGCAACACCCTCGCCCTAGCCTCCCCCGACAACCGCCACTCAGCCGGTACAGCATGCGGCAAACCCCCGACCTCCGACATTACCTTCCTCTTCCTCTCCATCTGCACCTCGACATCCGTCCGAGGAGTGCCCTCCCCGACTCGGGCGTGGCCTCTGGACCATCCGCGGCAAGGACTGCATGGCGAGCAGCGTACGACGAGCAGCGGGCGGATAGCAACGAGCCTGCGCGTCTTGCAACCAGGTCGACGCGTGATGGCTTGGTGGCCGTGGGGCTGGTTGCAAGGCAGCAGGCGAGTGCGAGTCGGACTGGGGTAGGCGAGTAGACTGCGGCGGTGGACTTGGGATGCGAGACGAGGGAGTGGTAGTCGCCGATGGCCACGATGCGATAAGCTTTTGCCAAGTGCCGTTGGGAGGACCGGCAAACAGGCGTACGGCAGGGAGGTGCAGATGCACGTCTTCAGACGGTGCGTCATGCACTCTGGGGCTCGGCTGTCCTGCTAGGAATGGCCCGAGGCATGGGACTAGTTGCGTATGTTTCCGTAAACAGTTCGTGGACGTCAGTGTGTACGCATTGTTCGGAAACATCGGTATGGCAAGGATTCACTCATAGGCCCGCTATGCGATCAAGGTATCAATCTATGCTAAACGGCAAAAGAGAGCCGCATGTGTAATTTTGGAACAGGGTCCAGATGCATACGTCGGATAATGGAACGCTACATCAACAAAACGCCGTGCATGATATGCCACTGCATGACCCGAACTGAACAAGGTTGTTCAAAGGCTTAGTTCTCTGTGTGGCCGGTGGGGCCTTGGTCTGTGTCTGCAAGGCATGGTTAGCAACATGCGCCCAAAGAGACGCTGATGCACGTAGGTACTCACAATCCATTGTAACAAAGGCACGATCTACCTCCTTCAACCCTTCAAGACAGTACTGCAGGGTTTCTGCAATGTCATGACATGTCCTCAACGGGGTATTCTCTTTCATGAGCACATCAATCTCTACACAGACGCCGTCACCAGCGTGGTAGACCTTGATGCTCTTAAATCCTTGAACAAGCGGTGCGAAGCGGTACGCCATGAACATCATCTTGCGCTCTGTGCGGGTATCGGCAGCTTCTCCAGTAAGACGAGCAACGTTCTCAAGACAGGTGCATGCCCAGTCGTAGATAATGTAGAGTGAAAGGCAAGCAGCACCGACCGGATCGAGCCACCAGACATTGACCTGGGCACCAATGAGGGGGAACAAAAGGGACAAGGTATTGAAGTAAACATCTGTTTGGGTTAGCCCCGAGATGGCTGCAATAGGTGTGGGTGAAGCTACCTGTCTTGCAATCCTGTGCGAGAGCCTGCACTTGTGTTGTCTTGACCCTAGAGCATCCAATCCAGATTGTTCCCTTGACAGCAATAGTGGATACCATGGCAAAGATGGCTGCAGGTGGGAGCATGGCCACGCTGTGGTCACCGCTGGGGAGCAGCTTCTTTACTGACTCCTGAAGGATTTGGAGAAACGAAATCACCATGATGATGGAGAAGACAAGGATGCCAATGGGCTCGAAACGCTTGCGACCGATGGGGAATCTTTTCTTCAGGGCCTGCAGACGCCAGCCCACCAGCTTGTTTGTAGTCCAGATGATGATTGTGCAAAGCAAGTCGAGAGCGGAGTCAACAAGGGAAGCGATCAAGGATAGTGAGCTTGACCAAATGGCTGCGACGCCCTTTGCAGCGAGCAGGAGAATATTGACTAGGACATTAATCTGGGGTATTGTGAGTTGAGATACAGGACTTGCGACTGCGAACTTACATTAATTGCCCATTTCACGTGCTTGGCTGCCTTTCGCCGTTTCTCGCGCTCGTCTTCGGGTAGGAATGGCTCCAAGTCTTCTCCGCTGAGACCCAAGGGTCCTCTATCCTCGGCTACACCGTCGTGATCAGTATCCCGGGGGTTCATGCTGTCAACAATGTCGTCGGCGAGCGAGGTCACGACCATGTCCACCTCAGCCCAGTCATCGATACGTTCGTTTTGCTCCTCGTAGAATTTGCGTACTTTCTTATTTTTTATGCTTTTGAGCTACAGCAAGCACGTCAGTACTCGGCGTGATCAGATGGAGCTGCCAACATACGCTCTCTTCGCTTTTCCTGTACACTTCAAGCGCGTCGTGGTCGATACTATCGATCAGCTTGCGCTTCAGGCCATTCGCGTGGTTGTCCCTCAACGTCTGCTCAATGGCATCGCGAAACCGCTGCCTCGGCTTGATCCTATTGGTAGCTCCATAGCCGCTTTCCAGGTCGACATGCTGGTACTTTGTGAACTGTTCAGGGTCGGCATACCCGTTGATATTGCCTTTGGCGTTGCCGGTGCTGAGAAGCCTGTGTCTACCCCCAACCATGACTGAATACTAGCAGAGAGTCTTAGAGTTTGCACAGTAGCTGCAATCGCTGAACAACAGGAGAGGTAGAATGCAGAGGGAAGTTAAGGGTGTAGTCGAGTATGGCTGAGAAAAGAAACCAGAGGAGGGCACGACGCGCAGTCAAAGCAGGGCAGGCACACGAGGCCAGAGACTGTAGAGGGGTGGATGCATGGTAGCGTGTGAGAGCGCATCATCGTCAGCAGTAGCCACACGGAACAGGACCGTGTCCTGCGAGAATGTGGCATTCCTGGTGGAGCTTGTGCGGGCTTGCATTCAAGGCGCAAGCACAAGAGGAGAAGCTCTGAATGACATCACCATGCTTGGCAGGCACCACCCGCAGTCATGCCATCGCGCTCTACTATTGGCTCAGACTGGTCAGTACGCAACTGACGTCAACCCCCTTCGCTTCCACACACGTTTCGCATTGAACCCTACCCTCACCCTCGCCCTCGCCCTCGCCCTGTCAACATGTCGTTCTCTTGTCAACACACGATCCACTGTGCCGATTATCCGAAAGCCAGCAACCGGCCACTCGGGACCCCTTCCTCCCGCAACCCACCCATGTGTCCAGCATGTCCTCTCATCATTCCACTAGGCAGCATCCCTCTGTACTAGACCCTGTGGCTCGCCATCTCCCGACGACTTGTCGACTTCTTATAGACGTGCACACAGGCTTCGTGTCTCTACTACAACCACATCGCGATATCGCCTGACCCTTCAGCCAGCCAGGCCGTCATAAGCCCACCGGTGCTTTCATCGACTGCTTTGCGTAAGCAAGGCCGCCCCACAATCTCTCCATATTGCTCCGAGCCCGTTGTATTCGCTGCAAAGGGAGAGGCCAGGCTCGCCCAATCGCTTCCGATGCTTCCCGCAGCGCACCACATCCCATTTTTAAACCCGTCCATGTGTCCTTTTGCATCGTGAGCCTCCTGCCTCTTCACTACTCGCCATGGCACCCCCAACAGCCCAGCATCGCCGCAATGGCGATGGGAAAGTCTTATTCCTCTATGCCACCCTCGCTCTTACTGGCCTCGGCGCTATGCGCATCGTGACCTCGATAACCGGTAACCCCGTTGGCATAATGGATATGTTCGCGTCTCGCAAGCTACCTGATGGCACCCCTATCAAGACACACTATACCGGTATTAAGCCCGTCGACACAGCCCTGACTTTCTTGGTATTCGGATTCATGTTCGGTCCCCTGCGATCGAACGAGGCGTTATACTGGCAGCAGATCCACTTTTTGCCTCAGCTCGCGCCCCTCATTGCAATTATGAATGTCGAGGCCTGTCGAGAGGGGAACCGTGGGAAATGGCTGACATAGTGAGTTGTGCACGGAATAGGCGGTATTCAACCGGATATCGCAGGATACTACGGTCCTGTTACTGACGATTCACAGTACTGCCATCTGGGCACTCCTCTACCAAAATATCGGAGGTGCTTTTATCTTCACCATTTGGTGGATGCTATTCCACTCCCAAACAAGTCCCAAGTCTTACTACCAAACCGGGCGCACGGTACCGCTGCCGTATGCTCGGGTCATGTTACCAGCAATGGTATTACTGTTTATCATTCCCACCGTTGCCATCTGGTACCCCGCAGAGAAGAGCGTCGACACCCTCCAATCCGTCTTGGCGTTCTGGCAATTCACCCCCATATTCGTCAACATCCCGCTCTGGCTCGTCTCCCTTATCAGCTCACTAAACACAACCAACCAAAAGAAAAACGCCGACGTCTTTCATCTGAGGATCATGTACGCGGTTTTGTTCTTCTTCTCGGTGGCAGTGCATTGGTATAGCATTTACGGAATCTCTGTCTCCGAACATCCCGATGCAAATTACGCCCGCGTCTTCATCCCTAGTACCTACACCTGGAGCAAGGATCTTGAGTGGGGTATGTTGTGGATCTTCCAATGGGACTGGATCATAACCGCCATCATGTGTATTATCCCTGCTTGGGTCGCTGCCTGCGACATCCAGCGGATGAAGAAGGGCGAAGCTTCGCTAGAAAACGTCTTTGAAAGCTTTCTTATCATCATGACGATTGCCATTGGAGGTGGCCCAGGGGCTGCCCTCTCAGCAGTTTGGTTCTGGAGGGAGGGTAACCTGGCCGCCATTGAGGGTGCATCGGCGGTGAAGAAGGGGCAGTAAATGGCTAACGTGGTAGAAATTCTCCATGGAAAAGGGGGCGATGAGGCCATAGGGGTAGTGAGAGATTCAAGACCTTAGAATACCATCTAGAGCAATGTCATGTTACTTGGATCATACCGAAACTGCATTCACTCTGTGATAAACACTGTTCATGCTCTTTCCAAAATCGGCGCAAAAACATCTCTGACATCCTCCAGTAACGGCGACGCCAGCACCTTGTCCCAGTCATGCTGCAACACACTCTCCAACGCACCTACTCCAATACCCACCAGCTTCTGCGTACCAGCAGCATCTGTCCATTCAACACGCGTAGGCCAGAACGCCACATGCACTGCCCAGTGCACCACCATTCTCCGCACCCACGCCCTCCCCAACGCCTCCCCATTCTTCCTCTGACCAACGTACGCCTTCAAAAACGCCGCAAGCAGACCCCTCCCGCCTCGAAACCGATCGAGCAGAAACGCCTCGGCGGCAAACTGCCCTACGTCCGTTGCACTGCTACCCCTGCGTACCATTTCCCAATCCACCACCGTGAGACTGGGAGGCTGAGCCTCGGTCCTACGCACGAGCACGTTGCCGGGCCAGAAGTCGCCGTGGCACAGGCACTCGTCGTCCGCGGCGAGTAGACTGCCAAAGTCGGTGTTGACGCGGTGCGCGAGTTGGGCGTCGTGGCCGAATGGCTCGAGGGCAAGGTGCAGGTGGCGGTACGAGTGGCGGTATACGGCGATGCCGATGGGATTGTTTGTTGCGCTGCTGTCTTGGCCTTTGAGTGCGAGAGACGTGTTGGCAGAGGCATTGTGTAGTGCTGCGAGCCAGGTTGCGAGGTGCTCGCCGACTTGTGAGGGGTTGAGATCTGGGTCGGTGTATGCGTCTTTGAGGTTGCGGGTTCCGCCGTCTTCGATTTCGAGGAGCTTGTTTGCCTTGTTGTAGTGTAGGAGTTGGACGGCGTGTACAGTTGTGCTGGGTGGGTTGGCAAAGAAGGGACTGCTTTTGGAGGCGAGTTGAGTGAGGATGTTGGCTTCATAGTCCATTCGCGTGGGGTCAAAGGCAAAGCTCTTGTTGCTGTGGAGATAGGGTGCGGCGTGCTTGAAGATGCTTGTGGATCCATCTTGCTTTGTGCACCGGTATACGTAGTTTGCAGTGCCGCCTGAGAGTAACTTTACGCTGGTGCGTCCTGACTGGGTCGTAGCAATATAGTCACTGAGGCCTTGCTCCGTCGTGAGATCGTACGGACATGTCATGCTGTTCTTGGTTCGGAGATGAGCCAAATGCTCGTGGAACTCCTAGAGAGTGTCGTTGTTCGATTCACTCTTGGTTCAACCATGAATAAATAGTGTGAGTGGCGATTGCGATTACGCCCAGCTACAACGTTGCATTAACATCCTTACCGGCTTCACGTACAATTCTCAGAATGCAATCAGTATGATCATTCATGAGTCATTTGCCAAGGTGCGCCGCATTGCCAGCGTTTGTAGGTACTGAACAGAAACCAAGGTGGGGCAGTTCATCCCAAAACAGACTAGCACCATCTGATCTTAGAGCACGTATCCATCGTATCTATCGGCATGCTTTCTCCCATGACTATAGACTAGCCGTGACAAAAGGAGCAACTGAAAATTTCACAAAATTCCATCAGATTCTAACCCAACAAGTATTTCATTTCCCCCTCATTACAGCGAGTCAGACGCACACGTGTTGGGTATCCCCTTTTTGGCTGACCGGTTCGTTGCATGTTACACAAGCCTCAGCCTTGCCATGTAGTGGTCCACGCCTCACTCAGAGTGACGGCTTATAGGTAACCTCGCATAGCCTTCTTGTCTCATCAATCTCACTTGACTCATCGAAAAGACAGACCCATTCTGCAGTTCTAGTGTCATAATGACTATGCACGGCGACGAAAAGTGTGGAGAGCTTGATATTGTAACTACTGTGGGGGATGGAGACCAAGAACGCATTGATAGAAATTTCCCCTCGGCGGATGACTGCAGCAACCCACCGGAGAAAAACTTCAGGGATCCTTTTCAACCTATTAACATTACCAGCTCTGATGCCCAGACCGAACTGAAGCTGACGAGTTAAGGGATTCCATGGGCTCACTTTTGTCTGAGAAGTTTTATTTTTATGAGACGGTAGAGAGAATTCAATGACATCATATATATTATTTCAAGTGGCTTGCTGACAAACACAGAACAGATAGAGAATCTCATGATTGATGCACTCCAAGCGACTAGAGTATCCCTCGATGAGCCCTTAATCTTCCGTATGCCTCGACATTTCGAAAAAGAGATCAGAGCCATAATCCAGAGATTTGATCAGGAAGCTTCGACTGAAAATTTCATACGGAATGTCTTCAAAGAATGTCACAAAGAAGCTGACAGCGCTTCCGGTACTCCCAGTGCTCACGGCTTTATCTACCGTTTGAAAGATTCGCTGTGGAAGTGGTTTGTTGATTCCGATTTTGAGTGCCAAGATCATGCTGGGCGTTACAAAGGAGAATGCTCATGGGTAGACTTTTGGGTCGCAATCTACATATTACCACCTGGAGGACCCACGCTGTTTTATCCCCAAAGCAGCGATATCGATCTCAGCAACCCAAGCACTATAACCTCGTACCTGTTTCGAGTTTTTGACAGGAAAGGCTCTGGGACAAACGATGAAGTCACGGCATCTTCAGAATATGCCTCTCAAGTCCGAACAAGCGGCATCAATCAGTTACTTGGTATGGAGAACGTGAAGTCGACAGGATTACTGTCTTACGATGTTGATGATAAGTGGACTCGCGAGAATGACGACCAAGACAACTTGGTCTCTTGGACTAACTCACTGCTTTATGCTGTCCAATGTGCAACATACAACCAGCATCGTCTAAAACGCCTTAATGCCGGCATCAAGACATGTATAGTACAAAGTAGTCAGTTTCCTCCAGGTCAATTTGTGCGGGACATCAAGCTGCTCAAAAATACCTTCCCTTTGCCAACAATTTAGTCGTAGGCGTAGAGGGAGTTTTCGATCGCCATCTGCATCAGCAAGAATTCTACAACGACGAGTACTTCTCGCAGGGAGTAGTGAACCATGCAGGTCAACCCTGTGTGGTTTCTCTGAAGCGACCGGAACATGCCGGTATCCTCAGATTGTACCCAGAATTGAAGGATTCTAGAGCCTCAAGTTTTTGTATCTTAAATGCAAAGCGAAGTCGCGATCTACGGCGAAAATGGTCCTTGCAGCGAACAACAACCAAAAACGAAAGGGGTTTAGGGATCGTAGGCTATCAGATGAGTAGCATCATCAGCCCTTCTTCTCACCGTTTATCAAAAGAAGAATGCAACCTAACAAGCAAAGACGATGTCAAGCTTACCGCCAATCATGCCCCATCGTGGACCGACAAGCCGGTTGAAGTCAATCGGTATGGGTAGGCATTAGAGATAGGGAGGCATCTAAAAGAATAGGCAGTGTGCGACGTGTATCTACAGAAAGACATGTACAAGGTTAGAAGTCGTAATTTGCCGGGGCCGGAGACTATTCTTGATGACTATATGTGGAAATAGTGCGTTCCATGGCAAATGGGTTGTCGAGACTTTTATCCCCGTACTGTCTTATTTCTAGTATCTTGTAGGGATTGGCGTTGGACATGTAGCCTTGAGTGGGTAGGATATGAATAAATATTTCATCGCGAAACTCTTGCCACCAGCATTTGAGCTTCAATCGAATCGTAAGCATAGCGTAATAGAAAGTTTTGTTATGAAGTCTGTTTGTAAGAAGTTCATTATGAGAATAACTTTTACATGCTACTCTATTCTCTTTCAACACTCTCATCTCAATGCTTCCGCATCCACAATACTGCCCAGCCAAACAATCTATAAACAGCAACAATAACAAGCATGTAACCCACATACTTCCCCGTGCCCCCCGTCTCAAACCCATACATACTCAACACCGCCTTGCCCTCAACCAAACACTGATCCTGCAGCGCACTAGGAAACATGCACTGGCATCCTCCATCCACCAACCGCTCACACTCATAATTCCTCTTTCCAAACTCATTGACCATCATCCCCCGAAACACATACGCCTGATAGTCGATATAATGAAAAACATACCGCCAAAACACATTCAGCGTCTCAGGCTGGACCATGAACCCATTCACACACATCCACAACCCATTCGCAAACGCCGTCGCCGCCAGTGCAACGACGAAAACCGGTATAAGCGACGACAGCAGCACAACCAGCGACTCGGCCGCCAGCAAATCGAGAAAAAGCCACAGCACCCACAGCCAGAAGCCGCCAGCTGTGGGCCGAAAGTTGCCCAGCCAATAACTCAGCACGCTAAACAGAATCGTAATAAGAAACAGATACGGCACCCCCACGACGAAATTCGCAATCACAAACGACGTGGGGCCGTACAACCCGTTTGCGCGCTCCTCTGTGTAGACGGCGAGATCCTCGAGGTAGGCAGGGATGTAGGCGACGGCCATGAAGGACATGAAGGCGCCGCCGAAGAAGATGGCGTTGGCGAAGGACTGGATGTTGGCTTGTGTGGGCGGGAGACGCAGCCAGACGGTGCCCATCATCACGGCGAGGCCCATGTACATGGCGATGCGCAGGCCGTAGGCGACGACGTCGCGGTGGGATTTTAGAAAGGAGCGGTGGATGAGGGTGAGGGGGATGAAGATTGGGTTGGCGCTTTGGTGCGTGGCGAGAAGTGTAGAGATGGGTGGAGAGGGGGGCGGTGAGGCGATTCTGGAGGTCAAGGTGGTTGCGGCGCGGGACGTGGCCCAGGAGGTATGGAGGTGGGTCAGGCGCTGGGATGCGGCGGTGGTGTCGGCGGAGAAGTCGGTGTTTACGAGGTCGATGACGAATTCGGCGGGGTTGGTGTATACGGGCATCTGGTAAGGTGGAAATGTCAGCTCTCTGTTCACTTTCCAGTGGATAGTACTGGGGGTGACGTTGTTGTACGCACTTGATATCCCAGTCCGGCGAAGTACTCTCCAACCTCCTTTACTGCACCATTGTATACCGCCTTCCCCCTGCTCAGCAACATGAGTTTGTCAAAGAGGTCGAATGTTTTCGTCGAGGGTTGATGGATGGAAGCAATGACAAGCACACCGTGCTTCTTCGCAATGTTCCTTACGAAATTCATGACTTCGTAGCTCGCCGCGGAGTCGAGTCCACTGGTAGGTTCGTCGAGAAACACAACCCTTGGGCTTGTGATCAGTTGACGGGCCACACTCACACGACGCTTTTGGCCGCCAGATACGCCTTTTCGGATCGGCGTTCCGATCAATGTGTCGGCTTGGTTCTGGAGACCAAACGAAGACAGGAGGCTGGATATGCGGGCCTTGCGAGCTGCTTTGCTTATTGAACTATCGGGTTGATCGTCAGTGAAAAGAACTAAGGGTATGTGGTACGATTGAAAACGTACCTGGGCAGTGCAAGTTCAGCTGCAAAGTATAGTGTCTCTCTCACGGTCAGAGAACCGACAAGTGCATCGTCCTGTTCCACATAGCTGCTCAATTTCCTGAACGTAGCCAATGTCGTGGGCTCCCCATTAATCCTCAAATCTTGACGGATGGTCGCTTTTGGTGTGGTCGCCCGATGAGCAAGTACATTGAGCAGTGTTGTTTTCCCCGAGCCACTGGGTCCCATGAGAGCGAGCATCTCTCCTGGCTCCAGGACACCACTAACATCGGACAAGATATCTAGCGGTTGTTTTGAAGCGCGATCCTTGATAGTGACAGTGACATCCTGCCAGCTAAAACTCTGTACGACATCGTTGGTAAGATGAGCAAAGTCCACGGTATCAGTTCCCTTTTCCACATCCGGGGCTTCGCCTGTAGACGACATGACGAAGATTGTCTAGTATCTTCACCAGAAGTACCTTGATGACAATCAAAAAAAGAACAATAATATATATCGTAAAACAAACGTAAGGAAATCCGACGAAAAGGATGCTAATCCAACAGACAACTCTCCCTCCATCCACCATATACATCATCACTCAGCCCCGTACCCTCACGTTCAAGGCCCCCAAGCCCCCAGCCATCTCCACTCCCGCACATGTATTTAACATCGGCGAGTAAACTCTTCCACCCAAAAATCTTACCTAAGACACGCGCCTGACATGACACCCCCTCCCCCCTAGCGCCCTCCGATGGACCCTTCCCAACGTCGACCCTCATTTCCATAGGGCAGATGAATCAGGATTCTTTCCCGATTAAGAAAAAGCAGAGGGGCGCACGTGTCTACTGCTACACTACATCACGCTATGTTATATTGCGCTATACTACGCGGTGCTTAGCCCCGCGTAGATGCGGGGAAGGATAGCAGCAGAAAAATAAGCGCGATGCTACTCGTAAGCAATAGCCAGGCGCACAAGTGCGGTGTGTGTGTGTGGGTGCGAGGTGAGACGGGGGTGTAAGACGGAGAGGTTACTGTGCGATAGGTGGATAGTAGCAAGGCTGAAGTCAGCGTTTAAGCTCACGGTCGTTTCGATACGACGTGTCGTTCCAAGCAGCAAAGCTTTGGCATAGTCGACGCTACGAATACTACCTGCGTACGATAGGGCTGATGGCAAAACCGACAGTTGTCGAAAGTCCCTGCATCGCAAGACGAAGAAACAAGGGCCGGGCCCGACCGAGATGCCTCCATCCACGCTCATCTGGCCCTAAGAATAGTACTAGTACCTAGGGAAATCTCGGCCGAAGCCCTCTCGGCGTTTTGCGCTGGCAGCTCAGGTCCCCGGACCCCAGGCGAAGGAAACGTCGGCGAGGTATTCCTTCAGCAAGCAAACCGGGGTCGTGCGCCGAATAACCTCGCTGACGCTTATTTCTTGTGGCACAGCCGAAGGAGCGGCAGCATGGTTGCGGCACTGGCTAGCTTGGCGACAAAAAAACAGTAAACGGTGTAAGACGTGCAAGCAATACACGGTGACAGATCTTGGGTGACGCTGAGGGGCAGGGCGCAATGAATAAGGCTGAGGAAGTATTACTATTTACAATTCATGCAATCCTACGCGACTACAATCTCTCTTTCATTAACGTATCAAAAGCCACAACAATCCCTTCTGACTAACTTGCTCGCCGTTTAATACATAAACTCGCTGAGCTCCAGCAACTGCGCATCGAGCGATCGTTTAGCTTGCACGCTAGCCTCTCTGTTTTCGGCGTTCAGCCTCTCTTCGTATGTCATTTGGAGCAGTTTCTTGACGTCTTCCTCTCCGAACCTCTCGCCAGGGACACCGAAGCCTTTGCCGTATTGCCTTGCTCTTGCGACAATGGCCCCGGGGCCTGCGGTGAACAAGTCGAAGAAAAGTGCGGCGTAAGGAAGTGTCGCGCCGTCCTCGATGTTCTTCAGGTTCTGCTGCAAAACAAGAATGTTGAGTTGCATGAGAGCACAGCCGTTGGTATTCATGCGCTCGATCTTGGAGGTGCAGAGAGTGAAGAGGTATCTGTCCATCAACGACGCTAAACCACGCGTGATGTGACTATGCGAGGCTGTGGGAATGTAGGTTGAGACTTCTGTATCGAAAGACACGAGAGTCGAATTGAGGGTGAGAATTGTTGGATCGGGGTCGTTGAGAGGAGTGTCGATGTAGATGTTTGATTGTATGCTTGCGTCAAGTGAGTACAGAATTGTGCTGCGGATCGCAAGGTGCAATGTGCGCAAGGCACGAGTAGAGAGTGACCGATACGTCACTACTACTGCATCGAAGATACTTGTCGAGGTCAGTTTATATCTTGTCAGTGAACATGTGTGATACTTACGCAGCGGTTTCTGTGCTCAACGGCAGATATACAGGAGTACCTTGGGGACTTGGGTCAGAAGACGCAAGCTTGGTCCATCGTCTGTTGTGCTTTTGGCCACTGGTCTCTATGTTGACTGGGGCCGAGGCACGATCACTAATGTGCCTTAGCTGACCCGTCTTAGTAGCCAGCCATTTCATGCTGGTATATAACAGGCACAAATTGACGATGCTCTTCTTGTCTTGGATCATATCAGCCTGGTCCAGGGGTTCGTCTGCTTCTACTGCTTCGATAAGAAGGGCGACCTCGCTCTCGATAGCGTCGTTGAGATTGGCGTGGTCAGGAGCATCTATTCGCTCCAAACGGGCAATAAGTTCTTCCATGGCATCCGACTCGGCCCATACAGCTGGCGCTTTCATAAGACGACCACTGGGTGTGGGTTTTGAGCGGCTGACTAGTGCTTTATACCAGTCTATGCACTTTTGGGCATACGTATCCATCTGATTGACAATGAGTTGGGAGAATGCTTGATCATGCGGAAGGTTGTCGAGCATTTTGCAGAATGCTGTAATGAGCGAGAAGAATTGCACGGTACCCTACAGGATTAGCTTTTGTGGAATTTCTCTGGAACAGGCGCCTACCTTAAATATGGGCTTTTTGGAGTGGTTTGCCCATTGTGGATCTTCGGCAAAGGCGTCAAGCTCAATGAATGTTTGTGCGCAGAGCTCAATCAGAGTCTCGTCGAGTTGTGGGAGGAAGACATTAACCAGGAAGTCGTCCAAGAACGAGGTCAAGGTGCTTAGGCTGATTTCAGCATTGGATGGCACGACCTCCTTCAATCTGTTGAGGAAGTCGAGCGAAGGCGGGAGCAGGATGCCCATGTTGAAGACGCTCGGCTCCACGAGAAGCTTGTGTCCAGTGGCGCTACCGTCAAGATTTGTGGTATTGTTGGTATCGACGTCGTCAAGCCTCTTTGAATCAGAAACGAGTCCGGGAACAGAAGTCTTTAGGATAAGCTCAAGGTCATTCTTCTCCTTGGCCAAGTCTGAGGCCTTTGTGTCAACATCGGTTAGCTTGAACATGCGCTTGTTCTTATCGCGAGGAGCACGAGAGAATGCGCTGGCAGCGGACGACTTGGCCTGTCCATCTCTATAAGAGGACTCGCCGTCTGTGGCAAGGTAATCGTGAAGAAGAGAGCGTATCTGAGGAGGGTTAGCAAAACACTATGAGCGGAAGTTGACTGAGGTTACCTCGCTCTGGTAGAGCTTCCACAATTCCTTGAAGCCGCGGGTTAGTGTTGCATTCGAAGACCGACCCTCGCGGCGAACGATGCCCGCCACCACATCATGTACGACACGATGACTTTCGGCAATGGCTTCGAAACGTGCATAGAGGGTCCACATCAAATCGTTGAGTAGGGTGGTTCGGACATCTTCGCTTTCAATCTCAGTTTTGGACTTGGTATTCTTCTTGGCCGAGTAGGCGCGTAGTATGCTGGGATGCCGTTGGGCCACTTCGTTGTTGGACTTTTCAACGACCTTGAATAGCTCCACAGGTAATCTCTGCTCGATGGTGTCAATGGCGACCTCGAGGCGACTCATCTTTTCAAGTGCTTCTATGACGAGCCTGATGTACTGGAAGGTGTCTGATTCTGGGTTGTGGGCAGAATCGTCGGTCATCTGGAGTTGTTAGTAGGATATATCAGACCATAGCGCGTACATACTGGCTCAGAAGTGTCGAGGCCATCGAGGAAGTAGTATAACAGCCGACCTCTTGCATCGGATTGCGCACGTTGAGACACATCGCCCTTGACCTGGTTGTGGGCATACTCTTTCCACCTGTCTTCGCAATACGGCGATTTGAGGTAGAGGTGGCTGTGGAGTTCCTCAATTAAAATGTCCGTTAGAGAGACTTCCTGGTTACTAAGATACGTGCGCAAATCAGACAGGGCGCCAATCTTCTCCATTTCGGTTTTGCGGATCATGCGCAGGGCATCTTGAAGGATGTCTACGGCAGTCAAGAACCGCTTCTCCGATATGCGTGCTTCTAGTCTTTCAGGGACTAGCTGCAGCTTTTCTATTGTGTCGAGCATCTGCAGCATGCCATCGTAGTTTTGGGAAGTAGTGGCAAACTCTCTGAGCTCCGGCTTTGCGGTGGAGAGCTGTGACTTGGCTGATATGAGAGAACTCTTGAGCATTCTGACACGGTGCTGTGAGCTCTGGAGACTGGACTGGATCTGGTGAAAGGTACCAATGGAGCTATTGAAGCCCTGGTGGTGCTCTGCAGTGGGTTAGTCAAGAGCCTAGGTATTGGGGTAAGACAAGGTACCGTTGACAATGCCCTTGAGGGCGTCTTGCAACTGCTGATGGGCCTTCTGGAACTGATCTGCTTGGTTTGCGAGGCCGAGGGAGCTTGAGTCCATGAGTTTCAGGGCGACTTCAATGGGTACACACTGGTCCTTTGCCATAAAGTCCCAGTTCTGGCGGATGAACTGCAGTACCTCCTCGATGGCCTGACTGCCCGGCCCATAGTTTGAGTTCCTAGGTCTGGAGCCATTCTGCCGGTCGCCAGGGCGGCCCTTTGCTGGGGAGCGTTCGTTGCTGTTTGTGCGTGGAGCCATACGTGGGCTGCCGTCGCGGGTAGAGAAGCCACCACCACCGTAGCCCCCAGGCCTACGATCACGGTCGCTGCTCCGCCTTGGCTCCATGTCATCTTCCTGAGCGAGGCCTCCATATCCACCGGGACGCCGTGGTCGTTCGCGCTCGCCGCTCGGTCGCGGCGCATAGCCGTCTGAAGGGGCATTCATGGCGCCGTACCCACCAGGTCGCCGTGAACGTTCACCGCTGGGCCTACTATTGTAGCTGCCATCGCTGCCGGCATAGCCATTGTATCCCCCGCCATTGCTGTAGTTGGCAGCACCGTTGGCATAGCCGCCATTGGCCCCCGCCTGCGAGTAGCCTGGGTTGCGCGACATGGCGCTTCTAGAGAAGTCGAGGGATACCGATTACTGTGGGCGTCGCGACT
This sequence comes from Bipolaris gigantea, assembly GCA_030558545.1. NCBI lineage: Eukaryota > Fungi > Ascomycota > Dothideomycetes > Pleosporales > Pleosporaceae > Bipolaris > Bipolaris gigantea. The sequence continues at coordinate 31,645 of JALPSE010000040.1, forward strand.
ATAGTCATATCCTGCAGAAGAGAGCCTGGGGCATGGTTGGGGTGCATGTGCTGTTGGTTGGTGTCTATGTATGTACGTATGTTCATGTGGCTGTCACTGCGTAGTATGTTGCGGAGAGCTCGGGGGTGTCCATGTGCATGCCCGAGTCGAGCGGACAGGCCTACCCACAGCTGCAACGCACAAGAAAGTCTCTGGATGCGAATGCAGATGTGAATGTCGTGTAATATAGAGCCAGGCTGTGAAAGGCAATGGAAATGCAGCAGCTTAGCCACCGTGTCACGCACCCGACCGCGTCTTTGTCCTTCACTGGGCGGGCTGGTTGGCGGCAGACATGGAGACGGCGATACGCGCCAAGACTCCCTACTAGTCGGAGCTTCTCTCTTTCTGCCTCTCTCCATTATCACCACCACGACATCGACGACGACGCGCAGGCTGCCCATTTGCCCTCGACCCGCCCCGGCCCTTCACTCGAGCCCCCCAATGCCGTGCTAGCATCGCCTCTGCAACACCACCACATCACGCTCACACCCGCGCATTCGTTCCCCCAGCATGGCCGCCGTCTATGCCAACGGCGCGAATGGCGTCAACGGGGCCGGCGCCATGTTTCCTCCACCACGTTACTCGGACGTGCCCAGCTCCATTACAATCTCGGTCGCCGATGACGAGGGAGGCCAGCTCGATGTTGAAATCCCCCTCGACGACCAGATCCAGGACGACCCGACGGAGCTTTGCGACATCCTCGAGGCCGAGAAGAGCGCCACGTCCACCTGGGTCCAGGTCGCCGTCGCCTACACAAAGCACAAGCGTATAGAGACGGCCATCGATGTTCTCAAGCAGGCCACCCAGGTCTTCAGCCGCGCCCGCCCAGACGACCGTCTCAGCATCCTCAATGGCCTCTGCTGGCTGTATCTACTCAAGTGCCGCGAAGCTCCTCGCGTCCGCCCTCGTACGCTGCCCTAAGTATCGCGTCCTATACATCATTCCCGCTGACCTTTGTTCCTAGAAAACGCCGACCCGGACACAAAACTCAAGGAGTTCTGGATCCAGTCTGCGACCGGAGTCCTCAACGATGCCTCGCGAATCAGCCCCTCGCACCCCCCGCTCTTCCTCGCGCGCGGTGTCTTGTATCTTCTCAAGGCCTCTCTCCAGGGCCCCGCCACAGCTGCTGGCTCTATTGTCAGCCCTGAGCGCATGGAGACGCTCAAGCAGGCTGCCAAGTGCTTCGAGGACGCGCTGCGAGCGTCGGGCGGAAGGAACCTTATGGCCAAGATGGGCAAGGCGCGCGTCAACTACTCCATGGGCAAGTGGGCAGATGCTCTGAAGGCATACCAAAACATCCTCGAGAGCTCTCCAGACCTCATCGACCCAGACCCGCGCATTGGTATCGGCTGCTGCTTCTGGCAACTGGGCTATAAAGACGAAGCGGCCAACGCCTGGCACAGATCCCTCGAACTGAACCCCCGCTCAAAGGTCGCCCTGATCCTGCTCGGCATCTACAACTTCCAGCAGACCGCCAATCTCTCCACCTCCGACCCCAAGTTTGCTGAGTTGATCAAGAAGGCTACGGGCGAGTTCATCCAGCCCGCACTCAAGCTAGACAACCAGTACCCTCTGAGTTGCGCAACCGTCGGTAGCTATCTCGTCCTCCGCAGGGACGTCAACAAGACCGAAGATGTCGCAAGGCGCGCCATCGAGCTCACAGACACCAACGCCATTGCCAGTGATGGCTGGTACCTGCGCGCCAAGGTTGCGCATCAGCAGGACAACATTGCATTGGCCGCAGAGTACTACTCCAAGTCCGATCAGGCTCGTGGAGGCGAGGAGCGCGGCTTCATACCCGCGAAGTTCGGACTGGCTCAGATGAACGTCCTGATGAGCAATTACGATGGCGCAAAGTTCCGCCTCGAGAAGATCCTCCAGCAATCGCCCAATGTCGAAGCACAAACCCTGCTCGGTACCCTTTACGCCGAAGATGTTTTCAATGCTCAAAACACCAAGTCTACTGAAGACAAGTCTGCCGAGCTGAAAAAGGCTCTCAAGTATCTCGAAAGCGTTCAAAGTGCATGGAAAGACCCTAAGAAGAAGATGGTGCCTGACCAGTCGGTGCTTCTCAACCTTGCTCGACTATACGAGACCGAGCACCCTGAGAGGAGTCTGAAATGCCTTGAAGAGGTGGAGCAGATGGAGATCGAAGCCATTCCCCAGGAGGATTATCCAGAAGGCATTGAAGAAGGTCCCGAGCTCACGACCGCGCTCCGCGAAATGTTGCAGCCACAGTTGCTCAACAACATGGGCTGCTTCCACTTCCAGGCTGAGCGCTACGTACGTGCTCAGGAGTTTTTCCAGGTTGCTCTTACTGCATGTGTCAATGCTGAGAACCGTGATGACACAATCGACACAGATGCTCTTGTAACTTCTATCAGTTTCAACCTTGCCCGGACTTATGAAGCGGAGGGTCAAACCGACGAGGCCAAGAAGGTATACAATAGTTTACTTCAAAGGCATCCCGACTACGTTGACGCCCGCATTCGCCTTACATATATTGCTCTCAAGGAGAATCCTCAGGATGAGGGCCCAAGAGCTGTCAAGGATCTTTTCAAGCAGAATGAGGACAACGTCGAAGTTCGCGCCTTGTATGGATGGTACGTCAACAAGTCCAAGAAGAGGACCCACAACTTTGCCGCAGACGACGAACAGCGGCTCTACAAGCACACTCTACAAAAGTCCGACAAGCACGACCGCTACTCACTCATGGGTATGGGTAACATCCACTTGGCCATTGCTCGTGAGATGCCAAGGACTTCTGAACAGGACAAGGAGAAGCGCCGGAAGGGTTACGAGCGAGCCGTCGAGTTTTTCGACAAAGTTTTGCAACTTGACCCAAAGAATGCATATGCAGCACAGGGTATCGCAATCGCATTGGTTGAAGATAAGAAGGATTACTCGACTGCCTTGCAAATCTTCACAAAAGTCAAGGAAACACTCAAAGACCACAGTGTCTTCGTCAACTTGGGTCATACTTACTGCGAGATCAGACAGTATGCTCGAGCAATTGAAAACGTAAGTTCTATAGTTCTTCTCTTTACCTAACAATAGCATCTGCTGACACATTGAAGTACGAAGCCGCCCTGTCGAAGAATCGCTACAATGACCCCAAGATTTTGGCCTGTCTGGGACGAGCATGGTACCTCCGAGCCAAGCACGAGCGCAGCATAGCTGGTTTCCGGACCGCGCTCGACTACTCAAAGCAAGCTCTCAAGGCTGCTCCAGCCGATCTCAACTCGCAGTTCAACGTTGCCTTTGTCCAATTCCAGATCGCTACCATGATCTACTCGCTTCCGGAGCACCAACGTACTCTTGAAGAAGTTGACGATGCTGCAACAGGCCTCACAGAAGCCATCGAGGCGCTTGAAAAACTCGCAAAGGAGGAAACGCCGCCATTCCCTCGTGCTGATATCACTTCCCGTGCCAACATGGGTCGTAACACCATGATCAAGCAACTCGAGCGTGCCCGCGAAAAGCAAGCAGCATACGAAGGCGAGAATGCGACCAAACTCGATCAGGCTCGTCGTCTTCGCGAAGCAGAAAAACTCCGTCGTGAAGAGGAGAAAAGGCGAATAGAAGAAGAGGCTCTGGAGAAGAAACGCAAGTACGCAGAGGAGCAAGAGCGTCTTATTCAGCGTGATCGCGAGCTCATGGAGAGGCGCAATGAAGAAGAGCGCAAGCGAATGGAAGACGACGAGGACAAGGAGATCCGCAAAGCTGAGCGTAGAGCACGCGGACCAAAGGGACCCAAGCGCAAGAAGAAGGACGCCGACTCTGACACAGATGGCCTACCTTCTGACGACGATGAGCCACGCTCAAGGCGCCGGAGGACCACAGTCAGCGGTACGGAGGAACTATCCGATGGAGAGCGACCACGTGAGAAGAAGAAGAGGAAGCTTGCCCGCAAGAGTGAGCCCTCGGGCAAATACAAGTCTGCAGAGTTCGTTGACGATGAAAGTGACGACGATGACGATGCGGCGGCCCCTGCAGATCACGCCGACAAGGATGGTGCAGCCCCCGCTGGAAGCGACGATGAAGGTGCTGCTGTTGCCCCTCGGTCACGTAAAGCGCGTATCGTCGACGACGAAGATGAGGATGATGATGACGGTGCAACAGCAGCCCCCAAGTCGAACGACGTCGCCATGGACGATGACGAAGACGAGTAGAAAATTCGCTTCAAACACTAGTTTACATACGGGCACGGCATGTCATGATGATCTGACAGGGAGTGGGCTCAGGTCTTTTATAATCATTAGTTTATATCCGGTGGCGTTCTTTCTCCTCAAAAGACTCCCAACATCCCATCTTGCGTCGCTTTTTTCTGAATTATTCCAAGGCTTCTCCCCCTTCATCTGGTCTTGATTCTCTTTTTTTTCGGATCTTTTTGCATCAGCGCCGTGGCGTCTAGGAGAAAAAAAAAGGGGGGCAGTAGGTATCGTATTCTTCTTAGTCTCATCCAATTCTTGACCTGCTTTTTATTGCGATGCAAACGGGGGAATAGTGGGTTGCGGGGATTCCCGGGGAAAGAGGAAAGAAAAATTTGTATATACCATTGACTTGGTAGAGGATCAACTGAAAAAAAAAAGTTTCCTTGGTACCATGTACAGTGGAAAGCTTTCAAGCCTACGGGTTCTATTTGCGTGTGAGGAACGATTTCTAGCACGTGTCTGAAGAACCATCTGACGACCGTTTGCCATCTCAAAGCGCCCATTCGTCCTTGTCGTCATTCGCACTGATAAACGGTTCGTTTACGAGTTTAACAGCCAACTCACTGCATAGCACACTATCACGCACACAACGCGTTAGCATCTGCGTCTTGACCAAAAACAAAAGGAGGAGGGCAATCTCGACCACTTACCAGCTACTCCCCACCAGCGCATCCAACTCGCGAATCGCCTTCTCCCTACTCGCCCCCGTCTTGATCCCCTTCTGCACCTCAACCTGCAACTCAGCAATGCGCTTCCCACGCGCAATCCCCGCGAGCTCCACCACCCTCTTCGCCAAGCAGTCGCTATGGAACGCGTGTTGGCATGGAAAAACAAAGAACTGGCGGGCCAGCAGTGGCAGACTGCAGACGTAGCAGCGTTCGCCCGGCTCAACGATTGCGTATCGCTGCTCGAGCGCCTTGATGTCGGACTTGATATGGGTGGCTGTTGCCTCGCTATCATCCATTTCCTGCTTGAGACTATCAATCTTGCGGCTGTAGTCTTCGAGGGCTGCGCAAATCTCTTCTTTAAAGTCGTCGATGACGACAAAGTCGGGGAAGAAGGGTATCAAATCTTCTATGCGAAGAAGGTCGACGCGGCGCAGGAATTCAATCGCCGTCCTGATGCCGCTGGACTGGGAAATGACCTTTTTGGCAATGGCGAGCCAGAGCTTCTTGCGGAGAGCGGGGTCAGTGTTTGAGCGGTCGGCGACAGAAGATGCGAGGTCAATCTCGTTGTATTTCAGGGCTAGGTCGACGGCTTGCACGTATTGCTGCATTGAGCTGTAGATGTGCACGCAAGACTGAACACGGCTGTGTTGAATACACAGGCGAAGGGCAAAGTCGGCGTCGTAGTTTTGCTCGTGAGCAAGTGATTGGCCTTCCAAGTAGGCAAGCAGCGCCGATTCATCTTTCGTGGAATGGGATGCGTAGATGGAAATGAGAGTGTTGTGGATTGCAGCGTCTGTTGAGTTGCGTTGGTTGATCTCAAAAAGGAGGTAACGAACTGCCTGGTTCTGGCTCAACGGGACCTTGGTCTTGGTCTTGGTTTGGCTGTTGTAGTTAAGGAAAGCCGGGATGAGCTTCTGTGCGTCAAAATTGGAGTGCCGCATCATAACGTCAACAAGCTCGACTGGCACATGTGCCATGAGAACAGAGCTGTACTTGTAGAATATCTCTGGGTCTGTCTGTTTCTTAAGAACACTCAACGATTCTTGCCAGCGCTCGCGCTGGACCCAGTACGAGAGCACGTAATTATAGTCGTTCACAACTGTCGCAAAGAACAACAACTCTTCTTCCCGGCCATGGCTACTGATGATGTCGTATACCGTCTTTCGATCCAGATCTCCTTTGTACTTTGATACAAAATCCTGGTACTCTTTCCGGATCACTGAGAGCTGGTCATGAGTCTCAGCAGTGTTCATATTCTCAGAGAGTTCTGCTTTTGTCGTAATAGTGTCGTCTAGTGTGTTGAGTTTCGCCATGTAGAGCTCAATCAGCCATACAGCCACCATGGTCCGTTGCATGATGGCACCTTTTTTCAAAGTTGACAGTTTGGTCACTAAGTACTTCCGCAGAGCATCTTGTTCACCATTGTCGATGAACGTCAGCGCAACCTGTTCAAAGGGTTTTGTACTCCGCCCATAGACAGTCGCTGCTTCCATGTATTGGTTCTTGCCGACAAGATAATCACCAGATGCTGTAGCTACCGCATCCTTTTGCGCTGGTGTTTTGGCGTACTGTGATGCCGCCTCGAACTGTTGCGACTTGAGCATGATCTTCCAGACGTCTCTACTCTCATCCGTGACGACGACTTCAAAAATCTCTTGAGTCGTAAAGAGCCAGTACGTGTTCTTCTTCAGGTCTGCCACCAGGCCTAATGCACTTTGTCCCTGGTCAAGCACCACTTGATCGAGAACAACGGTATCATCGAGGCGATTGATGGCTACGATCCTACCTTCGACGAGTTGGAGTATGTGCCATTGACTTAATACCATGGAGGTGACAGCTTCTTGTGTTCTGCGAGCGCGTCCGCTAGCAGTTTGCGAGGGTGGTATCTGGGATCTGGGCAGCATCTTTGCGTCACCAAGAACTTTTCCACCAAGCTCAGAGATATCTTGCGATAAGTACAGTTTCCCATGCAATACACCTTGTGACGTCAGCCAACCAAATACTCTTTCCGTCTGCAGGTCCTCCCTGTTGGGGTTCTCCTGGTTCTCCGGAGAGACAGCCAGCAAGGAGGTCGCTGTAGGGGCCACATTTGACACCTCATGCACGGTTGCAGACTCATTTTCGAAGAGCTTCGAAAAGATGGGTCCGCTTCCTTCGTTTCCCTGGCGCCCGACTTTGCCAGAGAAATGTAGAAACGTGGATGGTGTAGCGACAATGATGCGGCGCAGATCCGACCGCCCAGGTACCATGTCTGTCCATAGACCTGTCACAGGGCCATCATTTGTTCTGTATACACTCTTTAAATACCGCTCTTCTCTCCTGTAGAACTCGGACGAGGGTTCAATGTAAACTTCGTACACGTTGCCGTCTGAGGATCCAATCAAAATCTCCCTCGTAGAAGCGGTCGGTTGTGAGGGATTCCATGATACGCTCTCAATAACGACTCCTTTTAGTCTTGATAATGCTTTGGGTGTCCGCGACTGTGCATGGAGATAGTAGTTCTCGGCGAGGGTAGTGGTTACGATGAGATGGGACGCAGAGGGGTCTAGGAAAAGGCGCTTGATAACGCCAATCTCCGAGGGCTTCTTGGGCAGATCAATATCTAACATGCGAGTAAGCGCTTGTTCTGTTGGAATGCTCTAGCACTTGAGTGTGCAGGACGAACCATCTATGTCTGCAGGACTATCCAGATCTATACGCAGGATACGGCCAGTAGAGAGGGCCAAAATCAAAACATTATTTGCTACTGCGGCGGCGACGAAGTCGGAGGATATGTTGAACTGCAGAGACACGCGCTCGATGTTGAACATGGGGATCGAGGCATCCTCTTGCATGTTGCTTGTACTCGGCGGCGCATACCCGCTCGACATGTCGTACGCCATTCTGGGAAGTGGAATCGGCTCGCTGCTATTATACGCTTGCAGACATATTTTTCACGGCCCTCTGCTACTCTTCCTGGTCTCTGGAATCTCCGAGGCTTCGGTGCGCAGACTTGTCTGTTGTAGTGGAAGCGTCTTGACGGCCTCGGTGACGCCCAAGCTCGCGGAGCTTGGACGTCGGCGATGGAGCGGAGATATGCCGGCATTAGATTTATGTCACGTGGACTCGCGTTCCATTCGTGCAAATATCCTCCACCTCAGACTAGACGAGATGATATCATACCCTCACGACTACCGCAAAGCACCCTAAGGGGTCACAGCAATATCATATATCGTATTGCTGTCAATATGATGCCTGAGGTGATTATTTGCGGCAAGCTATTTCCTCGACATATCCTGTGCCACCATGCTCCTCACATATCCAGCCACCTTCTCAGCAACCGGTACCCCATGTCTGATACAGAATCCATGTGGCCATCCCTCTGTATGATCAATTTCCATGATTGGCTTCCAGTTCTCTCCCACACCATCCACCTCCTCTACATCACCTGTACCGTATCTGCCGCGGTTGTTAATCAACGCATCTCGTGTGGCATCCGCAACCCAGTGATCAGTGCGTGCAAACAAGAAACGTAAAATAGGCCGTGGGTGAGGATGCTTCGTTGGCGGCTCGGAGGCGGAGGCACCCCAGATTTCTTCATCCCAGATGTCGGTGTCGATTTGAAACATTTCATCGCGCGCCATGTGCAGCGCTTGTTGGACGCCGTGTGGAGACTTGATGAATGCTGCAGTCGTTTGAGCAGCATCTGGAGGAAAGCCCATAACCTTTGCTACGAGTGTAGCTATGAGAGACACGGGAAGTATGAATGTTAAAAAGTACACAAAGAGTGCAGCGAACACTGAAAAATTGGAATGCTTGAGAAACGGCTGCATCACATGGTCAGTAGCTTTACGTCAGATAAAGCAGTAACATGGACATACAGCAGCCTTCATTCCACTCTCGCTTCGAGCAATATCCACGACTGTAGGGAACAGTCCTACAGCACCAACGACTCTTGTCTCGAAATCGTCACCTGCCAGGCCATGTGCCCTCAGCCTGCGAATGATTTCTAGTGAGATGTATGCGCCGACCGAGTGCCCCACCAATATCACTCTCACGTCCTTTGTACCCTGGTCTTTGACTTCCTCCACCAAGTCTGTCAACTCGTCCTCGGCATGTCGGATCTGGTCCTGCAGTCCATATGGTGGCTGTTTACGCCATTTCATCGTCTTGATCTCCTTGGTGTTCATTTCAAAGCCGGACAGACTCCTTCCGTACACTTGAAATTCAACATTGCGGTCAGATGCTGTATTATGGCTTAATACGCCATAAAGATGGGTCAAGAAGGTACGATAATACTCGACGAGTCCTGGGTTACCGGTAACAAAGTAGATGATGTAGGTCCGCGAGGCCGATTTCTTGCCTGGTTCCGGTGGGGTGCGGAGATATATCAAAGACGCTGGTGGAGAAGTCATTGTGGAGTTCCAATATAGGATAAAATATGGGATTAATAGAAAGGGTGCGGGGAGAGAGCCTCTGAGAGCGATTTTATGGACGTCTTTTGATATCTTGGCTGCGCTAGGTTCAACCCTAGTTGATGCAGATGCTTTATGCCTTTTCTGGCATGGCGTAAGCTGTGAACAGCCAGACCAGACCCTGAGAAAAGGGTCCAGGTGAGATTCCCTGCATATTTTCTTCACACGGACATGCCACGAGACCACAGTATTTAGACTCTCATCACAACATTATGGATATTACCGTGTAAAATTGTCCAGCAAAAGCTAAATGGGTATCACTATCGGGCCTCATACTTCCAATCGGCCTTCCCTTTGTAGCGACCGATGGCATCAATTGGAGTAAGGTTCACTCTATCCGGAGAAACAGCTCCATGACACCCACCATCCTCTCCTTTTGTGTGGCCTTTTCTTTCTCTTTGCTCCCATCTTTCCACCTCACCAAGCAGTCCGAAAATACGACTGCGTAGTTTCTCACAATAAGCTGTCGAATTGCCACCTCAGGCACTTTACTCAGAGTCTTTCTCCTGACCTGGGCTTGCGGACTGGAAGGAAGACTCATGTCTGCACTTGCTCTCTTATCGTTTGAGCCCTCCAAGCGTGGCTTCGATGCTTCTGTAATCTGATTCGCGATGTTGTGAAGAAAAGATAGAATGAGGAGAAATGTGGCGTTGTGGTTGGACGCTGAAGCAAGGATCTCCAGGATAGTCATTTTGTCATCGTCTGGGGAAGCTGGGGCATTAGACCTTTCGCGGCGGATGAGCGCTTCTTCTAGTCTTTCCCACAGACTCTTCGTGATGACGCCATCGGTGAGGCTAGAAAGGAAGGTGACTAGGACTTCAGCTAGTACTTCGGTTCGTTCTTTACTACGAGTCTCTGGGGAAAAGGCATCGGCGAAAAGTGTGTCGCAGTCTAATGCATCGTAGACCTCTGCGAGCTCATCTTCCCTCTCCTGGCCCGCACTAGTTCGCCCTTTGACAAAAGGCCATCCTGCGTTATCTTGCCACGGTGCCCTCTCTCCTTCAGTCTTTGTCATCTCCCATTCGGCGAGCGTCCGTTCCGTCAGATCTTCTATCGCCTCGGTCAGCCGGAAGATTTCCCTAGGCACGCTCCATTTTACCTCGCCACGGGCAGGTGTCTGGTGCTGCAACTTTCGAATACCGCCTTCCGGTATTTTGATCAATCTTTCAATGGACCTGGTAAGCACAGAAGGCAGCCAATGAGCGCGGATAGGAAGAAAGTGGTCTCTTCCGTTTTCAATACGCAGGACAAGGATTTCGTCTAGAACCGAGTTGCCTTCGTTGAGATCACGCACAGAACCCGGATTTTCGATCTTGAGTTTCAATTCGACGTTTAGGACATCGGCTGGTTCGAGGGTGAAACGCTGTTGAACATCATTTAGCGTTGGCCTATCGAGGTTGTCTTGATCCTTGTCGAATGTCACACTGAGCCAAGGAGGAAAGGGTCTGGCAGGCTGGTCTTTCTCTACTGGACGATTTGCAAACCCAAAGGTGGCTGGGACACGTCCAGTATTGGCTATGGTGATGTTGCGTTTGTAAGACTTCGCAAATTTGACCTCGCCGAAGTCGACTCCCTCAAATGCGCTACCTATTTTCTTCTCCTCACCGGGTGAAGAGGAGCCAGTAGTGCGTTCCACTGCCACAGCAATGGAAGGTCGGCCCTCGTTCTCCTGACGGTCAATCTCACGAGCCACCTCAGCGTGGACAGCCATTTTGAGGTCAGGGACAACGGAATCATACTGGAGCCGGAAGACGGCGTCTAGTGGCTTGTGGTCAGAACTGAGAATGTGCATGTGAGTGGTGTAGTACTCGAGCAGTAGCTCAGCCTAGCAGGATTCAGTTAGCAAGATGCAGTAATGTACCAAGATTTGTGATGTCGTGGTTAACGTACAGATAAGTCATCTTTTGTCTTTACTGGTTCCGGCTCGGGCGTCTCGTTCTCGTCATAATCGTCGTAGGTCGCGCCGTCTGTGTCTGGGTCGTACTCGTACATGACGTCGTAATCCCCTGGAACGCCCAAGCCCTTTGATGAAACTTCTTCGGCTATTCGGCGTGTAGCCTCCTGTTCCTTGACCTTGGCCTCGTACTTCTGCTTGGATGCTCGAGTTCTATATATGATGCGGTCGCACCAGCTGGGACAGCGACGCTTCTCGCTCGAGTCAAAGGCGCCAACCTTGCCTATATCGTACTTGTACGACGGCAGGAACCGGATGGGCCCTTCTTCCCAACCATCATGGAAAGCTTTTCCTTGCTTCATGACTTGGCGCAGCTCATCGTGTGGTAGCAGAGATGACAGGGTTGTCTGTAGCGACGCTGGATCCAGTTCATCAGGCACAGGAGCCATTTCGCGTGTTTTTTCAGACGACTGTCTCAAATCATACCCAGAGTCAGCGGACGTAGATGGTCTACCTTGGCTCTCTTGAGAGTCCAGGTCTTGAGTATGAATTGTCAGTAAGCGGCGCACATCGTCCCCTGGCATGCCTTCGAGACGATAGTTCAAGTCGCCGAACCAAAAGGCAAAGTCCTCATCACCAAGGCCTTCGCCACTAGACTGTGAAGGGCTCAGGCCACCAACAATAGGATCGAAGCGAGTGCGAGTGGTGATTTGGGCAACATCCCAGTTCCTCCGGTCTAAGGATGCTTTGTCGGCACCAGCTGCAAGATGGGAGTTTATGAAGACAAGGCGCGTTGTCTCGCCCAAGACGATGCGTGTCGTCACAGCACCCTTGTTGCCCATGTAACCCATGAGACCTGTACCAACGCTGGTGGTGCTAACATTCTTGATCTGAGGAAAGATTTGTGGCGAAGCGTAAATGGCCAACCATAGCCCGATGAGCTGCTGATCTGCTACCAGCTTGTAGCCTTTGGGCAAGGCAGCTTCGAGCTGGACCTTCCATCTATTTACGGTCGAAGGATCGGTGAAGGGCCTCAGAGCCTCGGCGGCGGAGGTGATGTCTACAACCTCCTGCAAGCCTAACACGTAGATGTCGATATCCTCTCCACCGGGAACAGCTATTGGATCATGAGAGCCAGTGTCCGACACGCCCAAACCGCCGAGGGCCCCATCTGCACCGCTGCCCTTGATGAACCATTTGCCAATGTCTTGCTCTGTGCCCTTTTGGGCGGCCGTGTTCCAGGAGCCAACCTTGATGCGCACAGTCTGCGGGCGCGTGTACTCCGCACGACGGTCGTATAGGGCTTGGGAGAGGGACGTTTGTTGTGTGGCGATACTCGGGGACCGCGGGTCAAGAAATGCGCCGGGAATGGTGGCATCTAATCGCTCCGTCGACGGCACAGAGGCGGCTTCAGATGTCATGGCGGGGTGGAGGCGAGGGGGGTGAGGAGAGCGAAGGCGGTTGCTGGTGCTGGTGCAGTGGCGCCATGGTAGGAGTGGATATTTGGTAGCACGGGGAGGGTAGGCGGGCGCCTGGCAATGACGACGCTGAGGCTGTTGTGCTGTGGCTGTGGCTGTGGTGGTACTAGGTGGGGCCCAAGCTTGTCGTGTGACTATTGTGCAGCACTAATGCCCGCCGTCTGTATACTTACTTACATAGTTCACTATACATACATGTGTATACGCATATAACACCATAACACCATGGCGCCACACCGCAAAGCCCGCGCCAGCCAGCCCCAGCAGCCGCCGCCGCCTTCGGACTACGAGACTGATGCCATACCTTCGGTCGACGTACCCCTCCCCCCGCCGCGTTCCAACGAAGAGCTCAACTTGTCGGTCCTACGCCGCCAGTATCCCACCCTTGCCTCCATTGAGCACGTCACCCCCTATGCCGCTCTGTACACTTTCAACCTCGAGACGCAGCAATGGGAGAAGATGGGCGTTGAGGGTACCCTCTTTATCTGCCAGCTGACGCCCTCGCCCATGGGCGCCGAGCGCTACTGCGCCATCATCCTCAACCGCAGGGGACTCGACAATTTCTACGAGGAGCTCACCAGCAGTGACGAAATGGAGATCTCGGATCCCTATGTCATCATTCAGGGCGAGCAAGTTTACGGCATCTGGATCTTTGCCGATCCGCCACCCTCGTCGACGGCAAACTGCCGCCAGGAAACGGCCGCTAAGATGATGGCCGTCGCCGACAGGGCCAAAGCAAGCCGTGCCGCTCTCCACGGTTCACCAGACGCTGTCTCCTCCACCCCCATGGGCCGCCAACTGTCGTTGCGAGAGCTCTTTGGCCAGCAACGTGAGCAGGATGCCGACTTTAGCCTGCACCACCACGACAGCCACACCATGCCGAGCATGCACCATCCACCACAGCTGCACCAGTATCAGCAGCAGCCATGCATGACGCATGCCGGCCCTGCACAGCCAGATATGCTAGGCCAGCTGTTCATGCGCGCAAAGCAGAACCACAATGGCTTAGGATGATGTATTTTCGCTCAATAGCTATGCCACGCACTCCTGCTCGAACACACAGGTGTCTATACCATCCAGAGAGCACCCGTCGATACACGCCCGCAACTAGGCTCCGGCACCTCATCAGACTTTTTTCAGTGATATACAGGTCCTGCTGAGAGGCGTCTCAATACCTTCCACGTGCTCCCTTGGCTGACCTCACAAACGGAAAGCAGACGTCAAGAACTTGTTTAGGCCTCCTGGTCATCCAGACTCGGTGACTTGGTATTTTCCTCACATCCGCATAGTATATGTTACCAGAGAAACGTGGTAGATACAGGATGCTGGTCCAGCATCTACACAGCATCATCAACGCAGGTCTGTTTGTGTACATCCACTGGACCATGATATTGTTCAGTGCGGTTCTTTCATGTTATCAATTGAGAGCCAGAAAAGATACCCGTTTCCAAGATGAATCTTGTAGCCCAATATCGCAAAATTTCGGTGCCACGCAAATAGTCAGTCTTTTCCCGCTCTGATACCACGCGTCGATGGTTTGGTAAGGCTGGCTAACAATGACCTCACCCCTCCCGCACACCCCTGTCATTTACCCCACGGCGGGGCATCCACTGTCCCAAAAATTTCCCGTCGCATCAGTCCAACATCACAAAATCACAATACTGCACCACCCAGACTTAGTTCCATACCATGACAGAAAGCGTGAGAGTTCTTCTTGTCGGTAATGGCGGCCGTGAGCATGCTTTAGCCTGGAAATTACTGCAATCACCTTCGACTGAGCACATTTACGTTTGCCCCGGTAACGGAGGGACCGCAACTCTTTCGTCAAAAGTCACCAATGTCGCACACATCAAGGATACCGATTTTGCCGGCCTTGTCCAATTTGCCAAGGAGAAGCAAGTGAACTTGTTAATACCAGGACCCGAGGCACCGCTCGTTGCGGGCATTATAGATTACTTCAAGGAGAATGGACTCGAGAGCATCAAGGCGTTTGGCCCTTCGAAAAAGGCCGCAACCATGGAAGGCAGCAAGACTTTTAGCAAGGACTTTATGAAGCGACACAACATTCCCACTGCAGCGTACGAAAATTTTAGCAAATATGAGGATGCCAAAGCCTACCTGGACACCATTTCACACTCGGTAGTGATCAAGGCCTCGGGCCTCGCTGCAGGAAAGGGTGTCATCATACCCCAGACCAAGGAGGAAGCCCACGCAGCGCTCAAAGACATCATGCTAGATCGCGAATTTGGTGCAGCGGGCGATGAGGTGGTCATTGAGGAATTCCTCGAAGGCGATGAATTGTCAATTCTTACTTTCAGCGACGGCCGCACCATCAAGTCTCTCCCGCCTGCACAAGACCACAAGCGCATTTTCGACAACGACCAGGGCCCCAATACGGGAGGCATGGGTACGTATGCTCCAACGCGCATTGCACCACGCGAGGTCCTCGATCGCGTCGACAAGGAAATCCTACAGCCCACCATTGACGGCATGCGAAGCGAGGGCTTCGAGTTCAAGGGCGTGCTGTTCACAGGCCTGATGATGACCAAGGATGGACCAAAGGTACTCGAGTACAACGTCCGCTTTGGCGACCCCGAAACGCAGAGTCTGTTGGCGCTTATGGAGGGCGACCTTGCGCAGGTCATGGTCGCATGCACAGACGGACGGTTAGCACATGTCGATATCAATGTATCCAACCGCTCCGCCGCTACCGTGGTAGTTGCGGCAGGCGGATACCCAGGCAGCTACGCAAAGGGCACAGTCATGAAGCTAGATGCTACACCAGAAGGTGAGCTGCAATCTCATTGTTCTTAAACTAACCCGTACAGATGGTACTAACTGGAACACAGATGTTGTACTCTTCCACGCCGGAACTTCCTTCTCCGACAACACACTCAAGACATCTGGCGGTCGCGTCATCGCATCCACAGCAACTGCACCTACGCTTGAGGAAGCCGTAGCAAAAGCCTACAAAGGCGTTGAGTGCATACACTTTGACGGCATGCAGTACCGCAAGGACATCGCGGGGCGGGCGCTGAAGAAGCAGTAAGAAAACAAAGGAGTGTGCATTTGGGCAATTATTGAGCTGTTGGCGTTTTCTTTTTTTCCTTGGTTTAAACGAAGGGGAGGGGGGAAATACCACGTACACAATCCGAGTCAGTAGCCAAAGGTTGCAGGCATGTACAACGGAGTCTCCTACCTTGCTGTTTGCCTATTTTGTATTTGAATACTAGTTTGACTCGCGGGGAAGCGCTCCTATCAGTAGGTAGTGGTCTTTGCGACCAAAAGAGCCATGGTGCTGTGGCAAGAGGAACTTAGTGCTGCCTCTACCCTCTCCATCGCTATAGTGGTTCGAGGACGTGGGTCACGTCTCCTTTTTCTTCTTTTTGTCCTTTTTGTGCTTCTTCTGCTCCGGTGAAGTGGACTCGTCATCCTTTTTCCGCTTCTTACTCGGAGTGTCGTTATCGTCTGCTCTCTTCTCTTTGGCACCAGACTCGGCGCCGGCACTGTTTCCAGCCGGAGTATCTGTGCCTTGATTGGCCTTGGCCTTTTCTTCTTGCTCTTTGAGCCGCGCCGCCCTCAGTTCGTTCTTCTGTCGTATTGCGTCCTTGAGGACGGGGCTGTCTCGCTTGAGGGCGTCGGCTGCGGCTGCCACGCCGGCCTGGACTTTATTTTGACCTTCGCCGCTGCCGAGCCATTCGTCGTTGTAACCCCACCCTGTGAGATAGATGCCCATGTGATAGCACTGGACGCTGTTGGAGTCGTATGTCATGGGCTTCTCCTCCTTTGTGGTGAGCTTGACGCCCTTGCCGAGGACTAGCTTGTTGAGTTGATCGCGCGCTTGAGGATTCTCGATAATCTTCTCCCTGAAGCCGAGCAGCTGCGGTGCCCAAAGCTCCGTGAGCCATGCCTCGGCAGCCTCGAAGCCGTGCATGGGGTCAGAAAGAACGACCGCTGCGACGTAGGCCTCGACCATGTCGGCGACGACTTTGTGGTATTGCTTCGAGTTCTTGTCCCACTGGGCCCGGTGCTTCAGTCGATCCGGAAAACCGTACGCCTCGGAGAATTTGCCCAGTGTCGAGTTCTCGACTAGACGTTCGCGCCACATGCACAGCTCTGGAACGTCGACGTGTGGGAAGCGGTTGTAGAGCGCGCGCGAGGCAATGAGTTCGATGTAGGCGTCGCCGAGTAGCTCAAGACGCTCGTAGTCTAGGCTGAGGTCTCCGCCCAGCGAAGAACCAGGGATGCTTGGGTCGTAGATGGCGGATCGATGGGTAAAGACGGCTTCGTGGAGATGGGGCTCAGCGATGAGAGGCAGAGGAGGCAGGTCTTTGGATTCTTGGACTTTGCGATGTATGTACTCGGGAACTGCCACCGGAACAGCCCTGTCGGGTCGCTTTTCGTCGAGTTCGCGTTTCGCTTGCGATGAAGTGCCGTGGTCGCGAGCGCAAAGCCGGCGTCGTAGCTCGTTTGCGTGGTGGAGGATTTCCTTGTCTGTTCCGGGAGTTGTCTCTTCGGCGATGAACCTGTCTAATAAAGCTACCAAGCCTGTCTGCATATCCGCCGAGGAAAGTTCTGGCTGCGGTGCATTGCGCTGGAGAGGCGGATGGTGTTTTTTGCTGTGGTGATCGCGGCCATAGTGATTGAAGCCTCCTCCCCGTTTATGCGATGCCATAGTGGTGTACGAGCGGCCGGTCCGAATTCTTTTTTTTTGTGTTATGGAAGCAGGAAAGAGCATTGACGACTAAAAAGTTGCATGACAGGACGGCGGGCGCTAGTTGCGGGCGCCAAGGGCACCTCCGCCGGGCATTTCTCGTCGACGGCGCACCCAGCAAGAAGACTAAGCATTGCAAGCACAATGGCAGTCCCACGACA
This sequence comes from Bipolaris gigantea, assembly GCA_030558545.1. Taxonomy (NCBI): domain Eukaryota; kingdom Fungi; phylum Ascomycota; class Dothideomycetes; order Pleosporales; family Pleosporaceae; genus Bipolaris; species Bipolaris gigantea. Next base: position 49,267 of record JALPSE010000040.1, read on the forward strand.
GCGGGTGCTGGATCTGATGCGGGTATGTTGATTTCGTTTTCGCATTCTTCGTCTTCCGGTGTCCAGGTTGTGTGTAGAGTCTGTGTTCTGACATGCGCGCAGGTCCAGTGCAAGGTCTTCAACACGACATATAATCCCGAACGCCTGCGCCTAGGATCGCGCATCCTTCACCAGCGCCTCAAGGGTCCGTCAGTCGCCTCATACTACCCGCCGCGGATAGGAACGATTCCCCAGTTGCGAAGCCTGTACCCCGAACATCAGATCATAGATGAGGCGGAGGAAGACTGGTTAGAGCATCTGAATGTTGCAAAGTCAAGAGGCAAGGGTGCGCCCAAGAAGAAGAGGACTGCTGCTGGTAGGCGCCCACGGACATGTATTGCTAACATTGTCGCTGACCCTTTGCAGAATCCAAGAAATTCAACAAGAGGAAGTAGGCGGATTAGCAGCCTGCTCCCATGGTCTAAATGTACAGTACAGAGGCGTACGCAATCATCACACTTTACGTCTGCGTGTCGCCACGGCTGCCCTATAGCTTAGCCTTGAGTGCCTCTTTCTCGTGTGCTGCCCATTCTCTATCAAACTCATCATCCCACGCTGTTCGGACAAGACGGTGCTCGGGCCGTACTGGCAAATTCACCTTGTGATGCTCGACTGTGCAGTACGTCGTCTTCCCATCCAGACTGGTCATGTCGCCCCTGATCATTGCCATTTGCTTGCCTATACTTACCACTCTGCTGTTGAGCCTGACCTTTACTCCAATCGGCACCGCTTTGAGGTAAGAAATGTTGAGTGAGCGTGTGACGCCGCCCATGAATTCCCAGAAGCCGGGCCGCGCTAGGGGGCATAGTGCCGTTGTGGTGGACATGTCAAATATGACGCCTGCAGCTCCGCCGTGCATGACATCTAGTTCACCATTCAGTGTGGGCCTTGGGCTATGACAAAAGACGTACCGTTCAGGTTGGAGAAGTTGGGCGCCATGAACATCTCATACGCCACTGTTCCGTCGGGCGTAGCATCCACAAGCTCCAGGCTGTTCATGACTTGGTTGTCAAAGTCCTCGGGGATGTTAGTCGAGGAAACCATGTGTACGCCAAGTCGCGCATCTCACAGTATGATCTTTTGGCCGCTTTGCTGCAAGCAGTTCGTACTTGTCGAACATGGCGCGTACAGCTGCCATTGCTTTTTGCCGACCAGCCCCTGGGTCACTCATTATGGGTTCTAGGAAAAGGTAGAGTGCTATGGTAGATACGCGAGATGTGTGAGTATGTATGCTATCTGGGATATTGGAAAGCCGCCCGTTCCCAACGACGCCGTCGGGTCGGCCGCGTGGTGGTGGTGGGCAATCGGGCAGCGCGGCGCGCTTCGAAGCCTCGGCTCATCCGTTCCATGATTGCATGATCATCATCCAAAGGGGGGACCCGCCTTGCTCAAGTCACTCCATCCGTGTCTCCACCAAAATGGCTGCCAACCTGTCCCTTTTTTTCTTCTACCGCGCCGGTGTCTGTATGCGGGTCGGTGTCCGTGCAATGCCTCCCGAGCGTGTCGTACGCAGGTACAGGTAGCAAGCTCGACTTAGCGGCGTCTAGAATTTCTCAGGTTGTTTCATCCTCATGGCTCGCCCTCGTCTAGCGTAAGGCGGTACTCTGTCATGACAAGACTGACAAACACAATGCGTTCCCGCCACCAATAAGCCGACAACCACAGCCGATTCTATTCTTGGTCCAGTACAGTAATACACAACTGCCTAGACGCTGGCTTGGTAGTCCGAGCTGCTCTTAATTGCTTCCCCCCTTTCATGCAACACTCGCTACGTTGTCTTTAATTAGACGGACTGCCACCCAGTAGTACCTGTGTCCACATCACCCTGTGCTCACACGGTGTCTTGTACAACCAGACATCACAGGCAAGACTTCGCCATGGGCTCTGAGACAGCGCCCGTGCCCGCAACACTGCGAAAGAGGGTGTTGAGAGTGTTGTTCATTTCCCTGCTGCTTGACTTGGTACGTCATGTCCGGTCGCAACCAACTGAGCACATGCACTGACAGCCTTGGGCTTTAGATATCATTCACCTTCATCCTCCCGCTCTTCCCCAAACTAATCGAATTTTACCGGAACCACGAAACCGGCGACCCCAGCACGATCCTCTCCAAGATCCTCGCCGGTCTCAACGCATACAAGAACTCGTTCGCGAAGCCCATCAACTCCCGCTACGACATTGTCCTTCTCGGCGGCGCACTCGGCTCGCTCTTTTCCCTCTGCCAGGCAATCGCATCGCCCTTTATTGGAACGCTCTCGGACAAGTATGGAAGGCGTACTGCACTGCTGTGGTCCATGGTCGGAAACATTTTTAGCGTGGCCTTGTGGGTTGCAGCCACAGACTTCCGCACCTTTCTTGCGAGCAGGGTCGTGGGTGGGCTGAGCGAGGGCAACGTGCAGCTTGCCATGGCGATTGCTACAGATATCAGCGATGACAGCCAGAGAGGCTCAACGATGGCGCTCGTGGGCGTCTGCTTCAGCATCGCTTTCACATTCGGTCCCGCTCTGGGTGCATATCTCTCGACGCTGCACGTCATGGAAAAGAACCCCTTTGCCATGGCAGCGGGCTTCTCCCTGTTTCTCATCGTCTCGGAGACAATCTACCTATACGCCAGTCTTCCGGAGACGCTTCCGTCGGCAAGCAAGAGCGAAAATGGTACGGCAAATGGAAAACTAAAGGACGCGCACGCGCCAAAGCCCCGTATCCGGACAAACTCGCACTTTCTTCTCAACGCCACCCATTTTGCCTTTATCCTGTTCTTTAGCGGGATGGAGTTTTCGCTGCCATTCATGACCTATGATCTGTTTGCCTATGAAGCAAAGGACTCGGGACGGCTACTCGGATTCATTGGGTTGGTGGCCTCACTGCTCCAGGGTTCAGTGGTGCGTCGCATGCACCCGCTCAAGGTGGTTCAGATGGGCGTAGTCAGCTGCACCGTTGCTTTTGTTATGCTGGGCAGGGTGCAGACGCAGGGCGCGCTCTATGGGGCGGCCGCCCTTTTGGCCGTGACGAGCGCGACGGTTGTGACTGGCTTGAATAGTCTGTCGTCTTTCGAAGCTGGTGCGGGTGAACGCGGGAACAAATTAGGAAACCATCGAAGTTTCGGTAAGCTCAGAAGATGCTGCTGTGGAATCGCAATGGCTAACTTTCTCTCTCTCAGGCCAAATTGGACGTTCTCTGGGACCCTTGGTCTTCTGCACACTATACTGGTGGGCAGGCCGAGAGACAGCGTACGCGACCGGAGCTGCGGGCATGGTGGCTGTGTGTGGGTTGGTATTTGGAGGGCTCAAGGTACCGCCTGGCACCGAAGGCATTGGCAAGAAGAAGCAGAAGACAGTCGAGTAGACGTGATTTTTGGCTGTGGGTGTTGATTCATGTATAAATACAATAGGGTTTTCTTTTCTCCTGCTGTTCAACGCCATGTACTTTGTCGAGTCGAGGTCATGTCCAGTATCACGGTAGTTTACCAATGTACCAACATGGACTGAACACAAGATGTATTGATATAGTATGCTTACATGCTTGCATGCTTTATTTACTCAATGGCCAACAAATAGTATGCACGCCTCGAGGCCATAGTTATTGGTCCGACGCTCGGTACGCTTACCGCCGACCCGTCACCCGCACCAATGCCCTTTTGTCTACGCGTAAAGGCGCCAGCTCCCCCGCACGTACGAAGCCTGGCACTCAAGTGGACCTCGGCTCCTGCTTCTGTTTTGTCCATGTCGCCAGGGATGAGGGCCAGGAGCTCGGTTCGGCGTGTTGGCTCTATGGAGGGACTGCTATCGCCTTTATCTTCGGACAATGCTTCGGTCTGCATCTGTCCGCTTACCACTTGAACAACAAGCACGCCCCATCGTGCAAGAAAGCGGCGGTCAGGAACATGGACCCTACAACCACCGCTGCAGCCCTGGCTGCAGCTTCAGCCCTCGCAGCATACGTCAACGCAAAGTATCATGTTGCGCAGGACATTAAGGCATTGAGGTTCAAGAGAAACTCGGCAAAGCACTATGAACAGCTTGGTATGCCTCTCTCGCATGCCCCCTTTATCAGCTCCCAGCGGCAACCTCTACCATCACTCTCCGCCCATGCTAAGCCTGCGCAGTGAAAACAAACCGCCAGTCCCTATGGTACGCATTTCTCCCGCAAGTAGAGAGGTACGGTGACAACTTGTGCATCTGGTCCCGCGCCAAAACCTACACATGGCGACAAGTTCACGACCGCGCCGTGCAATGGGCAAACTTCTTCCTTGCTCAGGGCGTGAAGCCTGGCGACATGGTAGCTACCTACCTCATGAATAGTGCCGATTTCATGGTTATCTGGCTCGGTCTCTTCTGTATCGGCGCTGCCCCAGCCCATCTGAACTACAACCTGAAAGACGAGGGATTGGTGCACTGCTTGAAAATCGCCGGAGTGAAGCTTGTGCTTCTTGATGAAGACGAAGGTTGTCAGGAGAGATTTGAAAATGTCAGAGCCACAGTAGAGGACATGGGCATCCGTGCATTCAAAGTGGACGACCACATGTTGGCAGAAGTCTATCAGGGAAGCACTGCGGTACCAGGCGATGAATACAGGGAAAACGTGCGTGGGAGAGATCCCACATGTTTGCTCTACACGTCCGGAACCACCGGGCTTCCAAAAGCAGGCAAGTACATGGTCAGCCGGTTTCACGAGAGGGGAAATCCAGACAATCTTAGCTTCGGCCAGAAGGCTGGGCCAGACGGCGACCGGTGGTACTGCTGCATGCCTCTGTTTCACGGAACAGGAGGAATGCTCACTCTGAATGCAATGACGAGTGGCTTGAGCGTGGCCATAGGACGCAAGTTCTCCGTCCGCACGTTCTGGGACGATATTCACGACTCGCAGGCTACAATGTTCGTCTACGTTGGTGAGACAGCGCGTTATCTACTCATGGCGCCACCACACCCAAAAGAGAGGGATCACCGACTACGCGGCATGTACGGTAACGGCATGCGCCCAGATGTCTGGCGTCGGTTTAAAGAGCGCTTCAATGTCCCAGAGGTCATGGAATTCTTCAACTCGACCGAGGGTGTGCTGGGCCTGGTTGTTCACAACAAGGGCCCTTTTACCGACAACGTCGTTGCTCAGCACGGTGCCCTCGTCAGAGCAGCACTGCACAACATATACATACCCGTACCTGTTGACCCGGAAACCGGTGAACTGCTGCGCGACCCCAAGACTGGATTTGTCAAGCGCAACTCGTACAACGAAGGTGGCGAGATTCTAGTTGCCGTACCGAGTGAAGACGCGTTTGCCGGATACCACCAGAACCCGAAAGCCACGGCGAAAAAGTTTGAAAGAGATGTGTTCAAGAAAGGGGACTTGTACTATCGATCTGGCGATGCACTAAGAAGAGATGATGATGGGAGATGGTTCTTCATGGATAGGCTGGGCGACACATTCCGTTGGAAGAGCGAAAACGTATCGACGGCCGAGGTTGCCGAAGTGCTAGGAAAGTTCCCTGGCGTCGATGAAGCCATCGTATACGGTACACTGGTTCCCAGGCATGACGGTCGCGCTGGCTGTGTCGCTCTCCGCCTATCCCCCGATACCAGCCCCGAGGCATTCGACTGGAAGGCACTGCTGGAATACGCGCGAGGCAAGCTGCCAAGATACGCAGTACCCGTGTTCCTGCGGTTGGTCCAGGGCGCAACGAATACGGACAATCAGAAGCAGAACAAGGTGCCGTTGAGGAATGAGGGTATTGAAATCGACACGTATGGAAGTAAGGTTGTTGGGGGTGCCGATGATGTAGTCATGTGGGTGAAGCCTGGTGAGGATAGATATGTGAGATTTACCCTGCAAGATTTGGAGACGCTGAGAAGTGGTAAGATTACCTTGTAGGTAGTTGAAGGTCAAGATATGTATACTGTAATTGCCGAATATACACCTATATAGCACCGCTAGCATAGTCTCACCTTGCATGGTTCCATTGGTAAGTGTAGTTACTTACCCTATATGGCGTTCCTTGGACTGAATCACCGCCGTGCCTACACCTATTCTTTTTTTTTTTTTGGTTCAAGGTGTCCCAAGAGGAGAGCAATTCCCAATGCTCCTACCATAGACCAGTTATTTGGTGTCGTATCGGCTGACACTGGCCATCTGAACTGGCTAGATTCGATATCTTCATCCCTAAAACAGTGCACTAGCCAACCAAGGAGGGAAACTAAACACTCTCCCACATCTCGGTATTACCTTGCTAGTTTCGGATCCAATCGCACACAAGGACCAACCATCCCACCAACCGACTCAGCCGCACAATTGGACGTCCACTGGCCCTCAGAACGCTTCACTTGCATCCATATCCACCCCCCCCCCTCTTTACATCTCAAAGACGTAGATACAGGGTGCTGACATGGAAACCCATACCCGCCCAGGCGCGAGGCGTGTTCCGCGCCCTTATGCCCTTGAACTCGCTATACTTGCATTCTGAATTCCCCACCCCCCGCCCCCGCCCCCGACCATGTCCAAAGGCGCACAAGAAATAGACATTCGAGTGTCGATGGCGCAGGGTTCCCACAACGGCTTGCCAAACTGCGGGCCGGATAAGTTGTCGCCTTCCAGGACGGGCCTGCCGGCTTAGCAAAAGGTCGGGTGTGATTGGTCCGGTGCGGACCATCAAGGTACCATTGTGCTTGGTACGATGAGGGGAGGCTCGCCACGCCTTTGGCAAGGGTGACATTGGTGGGGAGGGGCGGGGGGGAGGAATATTTTTTTGTGTCTGTTACTTTGCAAGGAAAACGGTGGGTTGAGAGACTTGCTGCGTGTGCTTCTTTTGTCGTCACTTGAGCGGGCTGGGTAGTTATACGCGACGGGAGGCCAAGTATCATGTCGGAACTGGAGAGACGGTTGGTTCGGAAGCTTGGTATGTACGACGTGCCCGGTTGGTGCCGTGGTTTACTTTTGGTACTGGCTGCTTACAGGACGCCCAACCAACCTCGACAGATTGCTTCATCTTGGTAAAACTCATGCCTACTACTCGGGTCTGTACGCGGCGGAGAGCTAATGTCTGCAACCAGGTGTACTGCTGTGCTGCCTACTTTTTCAACTACCTCGACCGATCTGCCTTCTCCAATGCCTACGTGTCTGGACTCAAGGAGTCCTTGGGCCTCGAGGGCAACCAGTACAGCATTTTGCTGGCCATGTTCACGGCGGGTAGCTGCACCGGTCAAATACCCCACGCGCTCATTATCCAGAAGCTTGCGCCTCGCTTCTGGCTTCCCTTTACCCTGATAGTGTGGTCTGGCCTGACCATGTGTTCAGCGGCGTGCAAGACATATGCCCAGCTTTGCGCTGTCCGCTTCTTGCAGGGCTTCTTCGAAGCGAGTTTATACAGCGGCACCATTTACATCCTTGGCTCCTGGTACAAGCCGTTGGAGATTGCCAAAAGAACCGCCATCTTCACCGCGATCGGACAGATAGGCAGCATGTTTGCCGGTGTCATGATGACGGCAATGAATCGGAGTCTGCATGGAAGAAACTCTCTCGCAGGGTGGCAATGGGTCTTTATCATCAGCACGTGTATTCCACCACATAACCAATATCGATACTAACCCTCTCAAGATGGCGCTATGGGAGTCCCGTTTGGCATCTTTGGTCTGCTGTTCTTTCCCAACTTGCCCGAGTCTCCCAACACTCCCTATCTCAGCAGGGAGGAAATACAGTTGGCGTTGGACCGTCTGCCGCCCAAAAGAGAGTGGGCCCACGATATCAGGCTCAAATCCTTGGCCAAGCGACTTCTTAGGAAACCAGACGTTTACATACTGTCCCTATACTCCATCATAGGATGCGCACTCGAGGCCATTGTTCTCCAGGGCCTGTTCTTACTCTGGATGAAGGCCAACATGGAGCACTTTCCCTCGTATGCGACGACTACCTATCCTCTGGGCGTCCAAGCCGTATCTATAGTTTCAAACATTGGAGCTGGCTACATCATAGACATGACCAACCGCCGTATACCCATGGTCGTTCTCGCGGGGGTCTTGCAGCTTCTTGTGGCAATCCTCCTGCTGGTCCCCACCCTTTCCACTGCTGGCGTCTTGTTCGCGTTCTACCTGGCTGGCACCTCATACATTGTGAATCCAGTCATGTATGGGTGGGCGAGTATCATCTGCCAGCGCAACGGTGACGACGCCTCGAGATCAATCATACTCTACATCATGAGTATGGTGCAATCCATACTATACACCTTTTGGGGCATTGCCTTTTATCCTGCGACGGATGCACCGTACTGGAAGAAGGGCTACATCACCATGATTGTAGTCGTGTTTGCTTTCTTTGGTTCAACAGCAGCGGTGCGATGGGTGCGTATAACATCTCAACGCGTCATGGCTGTTAACTGACCACAAACACAGCTGGACCAAAGGTCAAAAAGCACAGCAAGCGGCGAGGAAGAGGACGTTTATGTTGAGAGCGAAACTGTTGATGATGGGAACAAGAAGGGTTGAGATGTTGCATAAAAGATAGGGGTGGGCACACTTTTGTGAAGATACAGATTGGATAACGGCGGTCGTATCTGGTACGACTCTGGGCTAAGCTTGGACCAAGTGATTAAATATCGAATCGAATCGAATCGAATCCTATAATCCGGGGAATATACTTACATCCGCGATACTCCCTTCTTTGCATGGACACAAGGTGGTCCTGTGCGGCCTGCGCCGAGCCGTTGTACGGGTTCCCATCTTCGACAATGCGGCACCTCTGCCGAAACCACTCCCGCCACTCCATTGTTTTTATGCATACCGTACAATTTGCTATCCCTTCAATGCAGAATGAGACCGGAACATGGATGCGCAGTTGATTTTGTAGTTGGCAGCAAGAATTTGTGTATACATGGCCAGGAGTAGCCCCGAACCACACGCTCCAAAGGCAAGTGAATCACAGTCAGGCGAGTAGGGTGGAGTGGGACGCAGTGCAGGTTGGGCACAATTGCCGCAGTTTCGAGTGCGAGAAGGGAAAGTTTCACAAGTGCTCAAGCGTTGGAGCGGGGCTATATCGTAGAAACTTAAGCGACAGGTATTGGGTAGAAAAGGACGTGCATAGGTTGTTCCCGAAGACCAGCAAAGTCGAGTCAAGTCATGCCATGACTGAGATGGAATTCGACTTATTGAAGCTTGGGCCGACTCATTTTGCAAGCTTCTCTCCGACCACACAGGCATCGCACGCATGTCCGATGTCAATGCAGAGATGCAACGTTGGACACAGGTCGGATAGAAGCTGTGGCGGACGCCGTTTTCGATCTCTCTGGTGGTGATGATGGGCACCGTAGCACTGCGCCAACCACGGTCTACTGGCTATAATGGTCGGCATATGGAGGCCTCAATACGACCATTTGTTTGAGACGGAGGCGTTGTTTTATGCTCGTCCGGCAATAGTAGGCGAGTGAAAGAGGTTGAGGGAGAGAGAGTGAGGAAAACGCGCGCCACGTAGTACGGTCTCCGGGCCAGGTGTTTCGGGAGGTGAGGCCGTCGATGTGTAGGATACATTGGATATGGAACTGGTCGGTGTGACGACTGTAGTACATAGGCAGGCGTGGCGGTGACAGCTGAGGAGGATCGGCACTGGCCTTGCAAGTTTCCGGTATCGTAGAACGTGGGGCAGGACTGGATTACCGGAAGGGGTCGCAAACAACCGTTGACTTGGCACACATATCCGCCGAACGTCGCGAGGGCGCTGTGGATATTGATTTCGGGCCTGAAGTTGGCTAAGGCTTCGTGAGTTGACAACGCGCTTCCCCGGTGCATTGCCTGCCGCATACATAGTACACATACTACCATGGTCCAACTCCCCCGGTGCCAGAATGAAGCTGCTCGTCAAATACGTACAGCAGTATGATCTTAGAATCCAACAAGGTGATTAGTGTTGCAAAGCGCCCCTGAACGCCACCAATTTCCTAGTCGCCATTTGTCGACTGTTCGACTAGGAGAACAAGCCCCTTCAGGCGTTGTTACAACAATGGCTAGCGGGCACCCCCAGCCTCGCCGTTACCTTCTCCACCATCACGGTCCAGACGGTGCACCATGGACCTTTTCCAACGACAGGTTTTTTCTTCTTCTTCTCAGCCTCAATCCCTCTTTCTTTTTGACTAGTCCGTTTAGCCTCGGTTACGTCTTGGCAGCGATATCCACCCGGCCGTGTTCATGGGATGCCTCGATCTCTCTCGGGCGTGAAACGCCAAATGTGCGTATTGCGCTCTCTAGCCCAGCTTCAGTATACCATCCGGTGAAGGTGAGAATAGCTGCTCGCTCACGGTCGCGTTCGCCCACAGTTCCCACTGGCCGTGACGATTTCTCAAGCGAGAAGTTGTTCCACCGGATTTGCTCCGTCACGTTTCAGATGCTCATTGTGCCATGCTGCTCGAACACTACGAGTCTCGGATGAGACCCCAAGACGCGTCCCGCTCCTTTACAGTCTCCTTATTTGCGAGTAATGACCTATGATTGCAGCCACAAGAGTGGGGACTATACCTGACTGCAAATATGATCCACTCTCCTGTACGTAGGACCAGGGGAGAAGTAGTGTACAGCACCTGATGTCTGCATGCGAGCCGCTCAGCCAATAACACCAGCCATGTCACGCTTCTCCCACGCGGAAACCTATCCCCGTGGCACTCTAACAGCATACACTACTTGACCCAATCGACAAGTGCCCGCCACGGTGCCAGGCAAAAATAAATAAATAAATGTTTATTGGGGGGGGGGGGGGGGGGGC
>JALPSE010000040.1:60146-81676 GCA_030558545.1 Bipolaris gigantea
GGCCTATACCCGGTCCGTCTTTCGCGACAAGCGTCGAACCTGCTAGCCATGGGTTCGCACATGGCAAGGAAAAAGCGACAGGCTACCTGCTTGTCACCTACTAGTAAGGAATGAGGACGAAGCTCAATATATCAAGCCAATTTGGCAGTAGTGGCCCTCTTTTGTCGATAAGAGCTGGACTCTAAGTCTGTCAATCCTTTTCTATGCATGCAGTGGCGCAGGCTTCGCTCACATATTACTACGCTCTGCTGACTCAAGTTACTCCCATCACGGCGAGCATCCTTCGTTCTCTTCTTCCTCTTCTTATCATCCGCCGTGTCGTCTGCTTCTTTCCGGGTTCTCAGTTTGTTTCGATATACTTTCGTCTGCGATAATTTGCCAACCATGGCCTACACAGCTTCTCCATACATGCTTGCTCCCCGGTTACCCGACCATCCAGTCGGCGTCAGCCTTGACGACTACGCCGTTACCGCCAAGGCATACGCTACGTCGAGAAAATACATGCACGACCTATTTCCAGGCCAGAATAAGCCGTTGCCTCTCCCCAGAGATAGCGAAATCCAGAGTCGACCCGTTTACGCAAATCCATCCTACAGTTCGCGCCAACGACCTGTCTTGGAAGAGCGGCTCGCCCCGATTAGAGCTTCCGAGGACTCCATGGACAGACGATCAATAGAATGCCTAATCATGCTCGATGAATCGCCGGTCCGCGAACTTCACAGCACCACGATGACTTGGAGCCCTGTCCCAACCCCTCTCAACATCACCAAGCATACTCCTCCTCCTGCGCGTAAAGACAGCACAATACAGCCATGGATTGAGCAGACACGTTCGGCGAAAGCTCCCAGCCAGAGCAACGTGACCAGGCGCTCGCTACTCCAGCTTCCACAGGGCCTACTGGCGCATATACTAGCCTACGTCTTTACCGAAGAACGTGTTGTATCGATTACACCGTATCAATCGCGGGTTACGCCGCAGCGCTACCGACACCGCAATGGACCCAATGCTGTGGATATCCGAACCGTCATGATGCACCCTGCCCTCCGCGTGTGCCAGCCAATGCGCGCAATGGGACTCAACATTCTATACCGCAACAGCCTGTTTCTCATCGACCTGTGCGATGCGCGCAGCGCTTCGCATGCACACGAAAAGGAGGCGGGCGGCAAGCACTGGGACTACTGGACAAACGGGAAGCCGCCTCAGATGGTCCAGTCCGTACTCGCAAACGCGTGCAACCTGCGCTTCCAGCTGCCCGTCTCGGGCATGGAAACCGGGCCGTTGCTCGGCGCGGTAAAGCGGAAAAAGGACAACCACGAGGACGGCTGCGTGGTCGTCGAATCTCTCCGCACCATCGCAACGCTGATAACCGGCCTGCCGACGCTTCAGCAACCCACAGCACGGCCGCGATCGTCGAGTCCAGTCGCTCCCAAGGCGCTGCGGCGCAAGCTCAGCATCCGCGGCCTGAAGCGCCATGACTCGCTGGAGTTCGTATGCCGAGGCGATAACGCCGTCCAATCCCCGCCGCCGAGGGAGCCGCTCAGTACACTCCAAGTCGTCCTCGTGAAACCGGGAGCCAGCGCCGAGGTGCACCCCCACACGCTCGAGATGATTGCCATCTGCAGCAGCATCCCCGTCTGGGACAACCTGGAATACCACCTCGAGCTCCAAGGCGTGCGCAAGCTGTGGGCCAGGCGCACCATGGGAATGTGGCTAGGCAGTGAACCGGATGCGGGTAAATTGGTGCTTGGTAAGTTTTTGAACACGACTCGGTTCTTTTTCATTTCTCTCTCCCCCCCCCCGCCTTTCGATCTTTGGCTAACTCCGGGTTAGATCTTCAGGCTCTGGGCCATCCGCATTCCATGGCCGAGTCGTCGCCGCAGAATTCAGCCAGGGCCGACATGTTTCATTGGCACCGATCGAGACCGACGCAGGACTCCATCGACGGCCTCACGCACAGGTATCTGCAGGCGCCCTCCAAAAGCAGTCGGAATCAAAGAGCTTCCAAGGAGGGTACCATGGCGCGGAAAATGAGGGAAATGGAGAGTCTTTCCAAGATGTCGCTGCTGAGAGGGGCCAAGCAGCCGCCGACAGTGGAGGAGATTTAGCGGGCTGCATCGGATATTCGGCATGGAACGTACTAAGCGTCCATGTCATCGGTGTATATTCCCTGCCCATAATACTCGTGCTACCAAGGGCCATGCTGGGAAGGAGCGGAATGCTTCGTCGTGTACCTCTGACCATGTCCGTCTACTTAGTCATTGCTCATCACATACCCAGAGATATTCTTGCCTACTCTAGCCACTCTGGGTTGCCGCTCGCTATAATAATTTACCATCTGAAAACTGTACGACAGCCCACTTGCCACTCCATGCCCACTTTCGTGCTCCACTGTCTCCTCCACCACCCTCCATAGCTCGGAGTCGCTCGTCTTCACCTTGTTGCAATCCAACCACCACGTCAGCTTTGCAAGTACGGAGCGCAAGTACACGAAGCCCTGAGCCGGGGCCCATGGGTCCAATGGCCTCGGTAAAAGGGGTTGTAGCGGGCCAGGCAGCCTATCAAAATAGTTAGCAGAGTCGATACACAAAGTGCTGACCATACTCACATCGGCAGTTAGCTTGCGGTAGTTCAAATCGCCCTTGAAGATGACCAACTCGCTCTCCTTGAGGTCTTGATAAAGCTCCGGCTCTACCTTGGGAAGCCGCCAGTAGCTTCCAGCCGCAGTCCAGAAGTCATTGGGTCGCAGCATCAACTGGCCCTCGGCATGCATAGTACTCCAGTGCTGGAACAAGAATTTTAGGTTAGAGCTTTCCGTTTCCGAAAGAGGTACAGCCTCCTTTCCGGTGTGCTTCTCATCGTCGGATAGCGCTTCGTAGAAGCTGTGTGGGTCGGCCAGTGCGGATAAAAGGGCACCAAAGTCGGCCGGCAATACATCCGAGACGAACCATGGAATAGATTTGGGGTGGAAAACGACGTTCGTAGCGAGTCCAGAGGCGATGAGGTAGCCAGCCAGGATCAGATCGACGAAAAGTTCAAAGCCGGCATTGTCGAGGACGATGTCAATGCGCCTCTCTTTCTTACCCTCTTTTTGTGCGCTAGACAGTACCTCAAAGGCCTTATCCAGGTCGTTGACCAGGATGTTCTTCTCCGAATTCTTGCGCGCCTCGGAGCCTTGCAGCTTTTGAATATCTTCATAAGATAGATTCGTTAAGAGCGAAAGATCCGTTGCATTGCCCCAAAGACAGATCTCGCACATTTCAGTGAAGAGCAGCCTTTCAGCAGCCTCCAGCTGTTCTTGGGTGCCTGCGCCGCTAACCGTCTTCTTCTGCTCCAGTCCGGTGACGATGTCCTTGTAGCGCGCGGCGAGTTCGACAACGGCTGGGCGGGAGGATTTGAAAGTAGCCATTTTCTGGCGAGCGAAAATGTCATATGAGCGCCATTTATCACTCTGTCTGAAGATGCTCGATATGCGTCTTGCTATGGCGGTTAGCCTCGACCACGACAGACGGAGACAGCACTTGCCGGTACAAATAGCATTCGGCATATAGCCAGGGTACATTGTGCCATTTGGGATTGCCTCTGGCGGCCAGTTCCTCGTTGTACGCCTTGACGTCAGGTTCACCATCATCGGGGATGGGCGTCAGCTCGCGGTCGTGTTGCAGTTCGTACTTGAGCTTGGCTAGCTCGGAAACAATGTGTTTGCCCTGACTGATGGCTGCCTCATCCTTGGTGCTGTGCAACGAGCGATGAACGTCGTCAATGCCTTGTGTTATGATGATGGGCCATCGCGAGCGCGCCGATGTGTGGGCAAACGACGTGGCGTCGCTGGTGCTGTATTGCGCAACGGGGAATGTGTCACACTCCATGGTGGTAACGCACTTGAGCTGCCGTTCCGGTCCTTGACTGATAGGCGAAAAAGAGAGACGAGTCTTTATAGTTGATTGTACCAGACGTTGAATTGTCAACATGGCGGGGCCCACCATCCTCTCACTACAAATAACTTATTTGGCGGGGTCCTCGATTTCGGAATTGCCTCGACGGGCTTAGTGCCATCACCCGCATCTCGTATGGCTTCCGCGTCTCGTCGCATACAGAGCAGCGCCATACGGACAGTTTTCCCATGAGGGTTCTGAAAGGCGAGCCATACTGTCTGGAATCGAGCATCAGTCCGCGAATTCCATGCAAGAGGTCCATGGGTAAGTACACAGCGGTCCTACACCTTGGCCTTTACAGCGATCGATGCATGACACTGATCCGCACACCCATCTTGTTGACCATGTCAACCATGCTTGTATTTTGTTAAGTTTATCCGCTAGAGCAATCTATCTACCGTCCTGCTATACGATTACTAAACGCGTCACCTGACGCAGAATGGTCGAATGGGACGGCGAGGCTGACTAAGGGCGACACACTGTCCTGACAACCACAACATCCACTCAAGCGCGACTTTTGCTCACTGTTTTCTTCTCGATAATAGCCCCAAGACAAACGAGAGGAGAAGATTTCAAGAAAATCAGCTCTTCTACCCATGGGGCTTGAGTATACGTCCTCAGGGCATCAGAGCCCCAGGCTGCCGCCAGACTGTGTCGATGACGTAGGGATTGAGGAAGTGCAAAGTGAAAGCCTTGTGCCACCAGATGGCGGTTATGGATGGATATGTGTTGCTGCATGCTTCATAATCAACTGCTTTACTTGGGGTGCCGTCTCGGTGAGTACACAGCGAAGTGCCAGAGTCCCATACTGTCCCCCAAAGAGTTACCAGTAGCTGATGCAAGGTTCCAGGCATATGGCATCTATTTGTCTCACTATCTTGCAGAAGACCTGTTCCCCGAAGCAACCACCTGGGACTATGCGTTTATTGGGGGGTTTAATTTTGCCATAGCCATGGTCGTTGCACCCGCTGTGACAATCTTGTGCCGCAAGTTCGGGATTCATATCATCATGTGCTGTGGTCTGCTATTCCAGCTTGCAGGCTTCATCTCGGCTTCCTTTTCACATCGCATCTGGCAGCTACACATCTCTCAAGGCGTCCTAATTGGGTGTGGAATTGGCTTCCTTTACATCCCCTGCCTCCCAGTCCTCTCCCAATGGTTTGGCGAAAGGCGGAGTCTCGCAAATGGCATCAGCGCGGCAGGCTCTGGCGTCGGCGGGGTAGCATTCGCATGGGGATCGGAAGCTATCATTCAGCGATTTGGCATTGCCTGGGCACTGCGCATCACAGGTATACTCGCATTTACGGCAAACACCATTGCAACCGTTCTCATCCGCGATCGGAACAAGGCCATTCGGCCGTCTCAATTGGGCTTTGATACAAAACTGTTGAGGCGTGGTGATGTGCTCTTGCTGCTCGCTTGGGCCTTCGTCAGCATGCTGGGTTATGTTGTCCTGCTTTTCTCTCTATCTGACTTTGCGTTGTCCATCGGGCTGTCGCGATCTCAAGCTACTGACATGATTGGCCTGCTGAACACGGGCACTGCCATCGGACGGCCAATCATAGGCATTCTCAGTGATCGATGGAGTCGAATAGACACGGCTGGAGCATTGACACTCTTGTGTGGAGTGGCATGTTTTGCCTTTTGGCTGCCCTCGACATCGTACGGGCTAACTGTTTTCTTTGTCATACTATGCGGGGCTATAGTGGGCGTCTTCTGGATGGTAAGTTGGTCTCTCGTTTCATGACAGCCTTGAAACAGCACCATAGTGACATCAGGTGTAGACGATTGGCCCGTTGTGCGTTGAAGTCGCAGGGATCAAAGACCTGTAGTCTCTATTATCTCTGTCTTGGGCGGCTGTCATTATCCCCTCCATAGGTATGTGCATCCAGCCAGCCATTGTGAACCTTCAGTACATGACGCCTTACAGTATCCGAGGGCATTGCGCTCAAGCTTAGGCGCCCCAACTCTTCGCACGAATATCTATATGCTCAAATCTTCGCTGGTCTTTCTTACATAGTCGCCAGCGCACTCATGTTGCAGCTGCGCAGGGTGAAGCGTCGCCAAGCTCGCGGTTGCTGAGCAGTGTACGTAGCCACGATAGATCCAACGTACGAGCAGGAATTTGGCGCGGGCGTTATTGCCTAGTCTGACGAGTATACTCGGCCCAGTTCCCGAGTCGAGATACAACAAGTCGTTTATTGTTCATCCATTAGCTCTAGCACACGAGCGTTCTTGACACTACACTCCTCATCCCCAACGCAACCCAGACTAGCCCTGATTTGACTGCGATTTTCATCACCGCGCATCTCTGCGATAATGGTAGCAGCCGTCTCGCACGATATCAACAGTCCGGTTTCGAGTGGCATTTCCTTTGGCATAGGGGCCGGGGCGCAGAAGCAGCTAGCGGTATTAGGACATTCTGCATCTTCTTGTGGCATGGAAGATGTAGACGTGGTGTTGTCATGACTAGTGCTGTCTACCGACTTGCAACACGCTGAAGCTAGTGATGCATGGATAGTGGCAGGGACCGGTCGCTGGGTGGACTGAGACTCGGGGCGTGGTTGTGCTTGAGGCTGAACTGTCGATGGCGCTAGTGGCCTAATCGAGGTTTGCGCATGAGACTCTGTAGGCGGCTGCATGCACAGGGGCATCGTCTTGGGAATCACGGGTTGGTGTGATATTGGAGCCCTTGGAAGTCCCGATGGCACAGGTAGCACATGAACTACACGGTTAGGGGCAGTGGTGGGAGCGGTGTTGGTGTTGAAAGAGCGCAAATATGCTTCTACCTCATTGTGCGTTACACCACGGCTGGCAAGTAGACTTCTTAACAGTGAATTCTCCTCATCGACCTTGCGTGCGGCACGCTGCATCTCCTGCGTAGCGGCAACGCCCTTGATTTCGTATTCCTGCACTCGGCGGCGCAAGTCCTGGATCAGCTCCTTGCGCTGGTTGCGCGAACGCCTCTGATTCTCGCGGATGCGGATTGACGATGGTGTGTCACTACCCTGTCCGCTGCTTAGCCACAGGCTGCCTGCCAGCACAAGGCTGCCCTCATAGTTTGCTGGGAACCTACCTTCTTGGACATGGTTGGAGGTTGGTGGACGGGCGAGTGGCGAGACGGAGCACTTTGAAGCGTGTGCGTGCATGGCAGATGCAGATGCAGACAGCCGCGTGGGGTTCGGCACTAAACCGAATGTAGTAGTCGCAGCATGGCGGCCCTTTGTCCATATGCCAACCACATCATCTCCATACTACATATGTACTATGAATGTACACATATACCCCGTAGCATGTCATTTCTAACCCTTGCGAAGCACACGTATGTATCCTCGTCCGTCTCCCGTGCTGTCGCCCTTACTCTCGCCTCCTCTCTCCGCCCCCCCACCAGACTCGGCATCTGTCCCGTCATATCGCCGGCATCAGGCCTCAACACCTTCCACATCGGCTCTAACACCACCCCGCATGCATACACTTTGTGCACTTCACTCTTCCCGTCTTAGATCATCACACAAGCTGCCGTTATGCAGTAGACAA
The DNA here is from genome assembly GCA_030558545.1 of Bipolaris gigantea. NCBI lineage: Eukaryota > Fungi > Ascomycota > Dothideomycetes > Pleosporales > Pleosporaceae > Bipolaris > Bipolaris gigantea. The sequence continues at coordinate 67,616 of JALPSE010000040.1, forward strand.
GTGACGAAAAGCCTTCTTGGCAGACTCGGCTCTACGGGTCCCTGGTATCCCCCCGCTCCCATCGTCTCGCTACGAGGCATTGCGACGTCACAAAGTCACAAAGTGCACTATCTGCACCCGTCAGTGCTGCAAAAGGGCATGCATAATCACCTGACTAGGAAGCTCCTCGACCATTCAATGGGGTCTGGCAGATGGCATCCCCATGTCACTGAGGCTGCTATAAGAAGCCCCAGCCCGCTCTTGTCTGCGGCTGGTGCGTTTCCTAGGCCGTTCTCAGAGCTTGGTTTCTCCCTCCATATATTGTTTCCATTATGGTTCTATGCAGTCTCCCATCGCTGGGAGTGACTCTCCTTCTCACAGCTCTCACCCATGCCCAGTTTCCCCCCAGGCCACGAGACGTGAAAGTTGTCGAATCACAACTTGAACAAGGTGTCCGAATCTCATACAAAGAGGCACGTGATTTCTTACTCCGCCTCTTGACCATATTCTTATCGTATTCAGACTAAGCTGTGCGAGACCACGGAAGGCGTCCGAAGCTTCTCAGGCTATGTCCATCTTCCCGCCGGAGCACTCGCCGACCTCGGTGTTCAGGATCAGACGTATGAGATCAACACGTACTTCTGGTTCTTCGAATCAAGAAAGGACCCGGAGAATGCACCCTTGTCAGTCTGGATGAATGGTGAGCAGTTTGTTGACACGTACAGACAGCACCATCTGACTTTGATCAGGTGGACCCGGGTCCAGCTCCATGCTTGGGCTCCTGCGCGAGAATGGCCCGTGCTTTGTTCATTCCGATTCAAACAGCACCTACATCAACGACTGGTCGTGGAACAACGAAGGTCGGAAGGCCCAGACTGAGCTCAAATCGCAGCTCATGACAAATACTGACCCAGTCTAGTGAATATGCTATACCTCGACCAACCCGTACAAGTCGGTCTTAGCTACGACAGCTTAGTGAATATTACTACGAACCTGGACACAGGTGAACTGAAGGTTGTAGATTTCCAGGATACATCAGTCCCTGCCCAGAACAATAGCTTCTATGTCGGTACTTACCCCAGTCAAAACTCCAATTTCACCACGCGAGGCACTGAAAATTCTGCACGAGCGCTTTGGAACTTTGCCCAGGTCTGGTTTCAAGAGTTTCCTGAGCACAAGCCCAACGATGACAGAATATCAATTTCCACCGAATCTTATGGAGGTCGCTATGGGCCCGCCTTTGCGGCCTACTTCCAGGAACAAAACGAGAAGATTGAAAACGGAACTTGGAATGAAGCCGGAGAGACGCATATTCTACATCTTGACACGCTTTTGATCATCAACGGCTGTATTGATCGATATGTACAATGGCCAGGTTACCCTGTCATGGCATACAATAACACATACGGTATTCAAGCCGTGAATGAAAGCCGCTATCAGGAGGCACTCGATAACCTGTATCGCAAAGGTGGCTGCCTAGAGCAGATTGAAGTCTGCCGGGATCTCAGCCTCACATACGATCCCACTAATCAAGGTTTTAATGCCACTGTTAACAAAGTATGTGAGGCTGCGGAGACCTTCTGTTCCGAGAAAATACGGGACCCCTACTTTGATGCCGATTTGAATTACTACGATATATCTGCGCCCAGTGCAGCATCATACCCTCCACCCTGGTACGAAGGCTTTCTCAACCAACCCCATGTACAACTGGACCTCGGAGTACCGCTCAACTGGACCCAGTCAAACTCGGCAGTGTCTAAATCATTTCGTAGTATAGGCGATTACCCACGTCCAAATTGGAAGGAGGACTTGGCCTACTTGCTTGAGGAGGGAATCAAAGTCACGCTAGTTTATGGTGACCGCGACTATGCCTGTAACTGGTATGGAGGAGAACTTCTTTCTCTTGCTATACCGTACGAGAATGCCACCTCATTTGCCAAAGCGGGGTATGCGCCCGTAGTGGTGAATGATACATATATTGGTGGCCAGGTACGCCAGTACGGTAACCTCTCATTTACACGCGTTTACGAAGCTGGCCACGAAGTTCCCGCCTATCAGCCGGAGACTGCGTACAGGATATTCATGCGTTCCTTGTTCAATCGAGACATCAGCACCGGTAATGTCTCGACTGCCAAAAACGCCAGCTACGCGACAGAAGGACCAATGGATGTGTCCAACATCACCAACGTGCCGATCATCGATCCAGGAGCCCAGTGTTATGTCCTGGATCCTGATCAGTGTACCAAGGAGCAGTGGGAGTCTGTGATGAATGGCACTGCTCTGGTTCGCAATTGGATAGTTGTGGATGCTAACACGAGCCACCTTTTCCCAGACTTGCTGCCTAATGGCACTTCGGGAAATGGAACGATTCCGTCGACCACAGACAGCTCAGTGCCCATCTACACGGGAGCTGCGCCTGCTAGTTTCTTTTTGAGTGCTTTCAACAAGGCTTTGTTTGCAGCAGGCATTGGGAGCCTCCTGATCATATAAGGTCGGTCCCCATAATCGAAAATACGATGAACAGTGCAGTTTTTAAGCGCACAAATTCCAGGGAATGAACAACGCAATGGCATTGAGAATTATCAGATGAAGAGTGATTGAAGTGAGGACCCTATTGCATCAGCATTTGATCTCTTCCGGAGCTCCACGGGCTTCTCTTTACTTATTCTACTTTCCACTTCTCTGTCGCCCGTTGTGGATTTTGATGTTGCCATGACGTCATGACTTGTGCCTCCCAAGATCAAAGTCTCTCTCCTCGAACATTACGTGTACGTTGATATGCTACCTTGAGCAAATTACCGAACCTGTCTCTACAAGCAAATCTTTAACATGGCGAGAAACGCGTATTCCGCATTCCAGAAACACCTATTGTTCTTTTCAACTCCCACGCCCTCGCCTAGACTTACGTTCAAATCAGCCCTGCGGGCAGGCGTGTCCCTCGGATTGGACTTTCCCGTAGCAGTTCTGCTGAGTGTTTCTCTAAGAATTCTCTATGCGCCATTTCCCTACTTCTGGTCTTCTATCATCGTCGACAAGATCCCGGCTTCGTCTCACCGCACGCAGCTAGAAAATGCTACGCTTCCACAGGGAAAGACGAATTACACATGCTCCGAGCTTCTGTCTCTTTTACAAAATAGCGAAAACGGGGGACGTAACAAAGCATGGTTGTCGCACAAGATCGATCAAGGGCACATTGTGGGGTTTTGGACAATGGCAGCAAACACACGGTCGCATACTGTTAGCAAAGAGGATGTCGAGCGGTTTCAGCAAGGCAACTGGGAAGACGCTGTAGTTGAGAGACGGAGAGGGCGTCATGATGTGTTGCCGCTCTGGAGAGGCGGACCTATCTGGACAGGTGGCCATAGCTGGTTCGTCCGTAGGATACTAAATGTTAGGGTCTATGAAACCAAAGAACTTTAGTCTTCAATAGGCGTAGTGAAGGGAGGTAGATAGTGTTTGGAGAAGAGGGTTTCTAATATATAAGATTACTACGATAGGGTGATCAACATGCCTTACGTACTATTGACTAGTAGTTCTGGAATAGTTTCATGGAATGTAGTAATGCAACATCTCAACTATGCGAGACAGGATAGTATCTGAAAACAATGGGTTTCAATGTATTCCCTAAGCCGTTCGATCATAACGCTTGTAACGCTGCATCTTACGGCTCCTGACAGTGTATCTGGAAAGCAACTACTAGCGTTCGTACACGGAGTTGATTACAGCAGCTTCTTGCAAACTTTCCACAAACGGGCATCGGATTACGTGTGACCAATGAATGCGCCCGGACATAAGCTGTCAGGTACAGTAGTCGAAGCTAGAAGATTGGTCGAGCCCGTCAAAGGACTCTACATGCAACATGGCGACTATTGTTTTAGCGGCCAAAACGGCGAGTAGCAATGCCTATGTGACGTACCTCTTGGGCCAATCTACCTCAAACACGCAACAAGACGGGGAATTCTTTAGCCAAGTCGGGCCCGAGCCATAGTTGCTTGTTTAGGAATAAAGGAGCCTGTAGCACGCTCCGCGTGCATTGGCCACACTCGGAGCTTCTTTGGCTGTACCCTTGTCGCAAGTCGTAAGGAAAAGCCGCAACTGTTCGGATACGCAGTAGTACGCGTATTGCTGGTACTCTGTAAAACGGCTCACACAAGTGCGAGATTGGCGCTCTAGGGTACTCGCTTCCAGAGCCACCAAGGGGAATAGGGCTGCATGATACAGATGCCTGTGGCCTAAGCGCAGATTGACAGGATGTATACCTTGGGCAGTTTCAACAAGTACGAGGGGTCATGGGCTCTGGACTGGCCACGCTTACCTAACGGGGGGCCAGCCCCTTGCTTGGATCCCCACATCACCCTCAGTACAAACACCACACGTCGCACAATCTACGTCCAAGACGCAACGCATGTACGCCGTCGCGCTGGTATGCCACTCTGCGCCCAAAGTCAAGTAGTCCTCAACGGCTCAATGTCAAAACCGCGTTTTGTTCCAGCCAAGCCATTCACTCTTTCATCAAGCTGTTTTGCGCCATGGCAAAGCGTCTTGTTTTGGCTAAAACACGTCAGCTCAGCGGTAGCGTTCTATGGACTGGCAGCATAAGTCTTTGCTCCCAGGCGACTAATTTACTACATGTGCTCTTCAGTAAATCAGGTTCTCCAGCCGTGTCCTCAAGTGCACTCCATTTCCTTCTTTCGCGTACCTGCTGTGTTTGTCGCGAGGTCTTTTCAATTTCTTCTTTCTTCACTAACGGGCAGGTCTCCCAACAACACTTCTTTTAATTATGTCTTTGAGGTCAGAACAATGCCCGGTCTCCGGTATGGCTGGTGGTCATTGCCCAGCCGAGTCTGCGGCTGCTAGCAGGAACGGAAGTCGGATGGGTCCCCGAGGATGTACATTCTCCGGATATGCCGCACCTGGAGATGTGCATGCTGCGTTTGGAGTAATTGCAGATTCCGCGCACTCGGAAATCCCGTTGCTGATGATGATAGATACCGCAACATGCCAACGTTGAAGAGTTCCTTCGGCAAAGGTGGGCATGCCATCCATCCAAGCTAGGACGATTTTGTTGACCAATCTAGGGAACGTAAGGCGATCAACGAGCTCATCTATTCCAACGTGCCTTCCATGGCCGAGATCAAAGAAATTCAAAATGCCAAGGGCGTCAAGAGTCTTGACAACCTCAACATGGATGAACGAGATCTACTGGCAATTGCACTTGGTGCACCCGCTCGTCAAGTCATACTGCGAGCGGAAGAAGTCGGCCCTGCGACAGGCTGGCGAGATGGCTACCTAAGCACCGAGTATGGATTCCAACCTCCAGACACAAGCGAGGCTCCCGGTGCCCTACGCAACTCTCCTGGACGAGTATGGATGGATCTGTGCACAAGAATGCCTGGCTGCGTTGCTCGTGGTCGAGTGCGGGAATCAGTTGCAGCATTACCAATCATCCAAGGAACAGCCGACACCATCCCAGACAAGGCTCTGTGGGCAGCTCTGGTCGCCCTTGGTATGCTCTGCTCTATCTACCGGTATGAAGAGCGACATGATGGCAACGAGGGCATCAACGTAACTGCGAAGCCTTTCAAACTGAAGGGTGTTCCTATATGCGACGATCTTGGCGACGAGGTCCAAGGCATTCCTCGCAGCATCGGCCTCCCGTATGTTCAGATTTCCATTCGGATGGGTCGGTCCATTCCCCACCTTACCTTTTTCGACCAGTCCTCCTTCAATGTCGACTACGTCGACCCACTTTCGACATATCCCTACGTTGGTCGCTTCGACAACACCAAGTTGCGATGGGGAATGTTCGGTGACAGCGCTGAGAATGCGTTCCTCAAGGGTTGTGCCGATACGTCGGCGAGCTTTCAGCATGGTCCTGATGCCATTGCGGCGTGCCAAGAACACGTTATGAACCGTAACAACGAGGGGCTCCTCCGTGAACTCATTCGCCTGAAAGAGATCCTGGAACGAATGCCCACAGCCTTCAACACCATATCGCCAAACGATCGGTCTGGCGAGAACTATGTGTCTCCTACCGAGTGGGTACGCTGGGCCAAGTTCTCGGCGCCTCTGTCCAAACGATGCCCAGCTACTTCTGGTCTGCAATTTCCTCCGTGAGTTCATCAAATCACTTGCAAGTTCTTTACTAACACACTCAGATATCTGGTTATGGATGCCTTCCTTGGTCGCAAAAAGTACAACTCATTCCTCGGTGCTGAGGGTGTGCATCTTCGAGCTTGGCTACCATCGAACCTCCGTGCCTTCATTGCTTCCATCGAGTATCATTATCAAATACCAGAATATGTGAAGGCATCTGGAGACCCCAGATTGATGGGTGTGCTCGATGGTGTGGTGGAGGCATACACTGGTGAGCGAGGCTTCATGGGCGCCCATCGGTATAAAGTGTTTGGTGTAAGTAGGTTCCCACCAATACCTTGATCCAACTGACATTGTGAAGCTACTCGAGTGCGCCGGCAAGTCTGGCCGAACGGAGACAAATGGTGCTTCTGGAGCTGCTGATGCTATGAGACCTTGGGAGAAGACGCATGCAGAATTTTCTGAGGCAATGAAGGAACGTCTGGAGCCTTTCCGCGGACAACGAGATATTGAGCCACACGAGATGCGTGGTACGTTCGAAGAATGCCGATACCGAGGCAGGATCTTAAGCAGGAACTTTGTCGACTCGGACCCCAAGCGCTCCATCGCGATGGTCACTTTAGACATCCAGGATACCGGCATCACCTTTCAGCCTGGCGATCGACTTGCTGTCATGCCCATGAATAGCTGGACGGAGTGTGCGAAGGTTGCAGCTGCGCTAGGCCTCGATACTATGCTTTCAGATCCCGTCAGCCTGGACCGTGTATGGACACAATATGCTGCTCATATGGGCGCCATCTCGCATAACGACAAGCCTCAGCTCACTGTCATTGACATCCTACGCAAGGGCCATCTCGCACCAATAACCAAGACGCTTGCCACAAAGCTGCATACCCTACTACGAGCGTCATCGCATGTCGTGTTGCAGGTCCTAGCCACAGACGAATGGCCTGTACGAGCCTCACTCGGTGACTTGCTTCAAGAAGCTGTGAAAGACACTTCACCACGCATCTGGGACCAAGCATTCGACCTCTCTGGCAATCTGGCCTGGCTGACGGATCTGATTTCTGTCGAGGTACCACGCACTTATAGTATCTCCAACTACTCGGACGAACTTCTTCCCAGTACTGTAGACTTGGTATGTATTGCTCCCTTGGGACGACATCTGAAACTGACATGTGTAGACAATATCTCGTTCGGAGTACGACCTTTGCCCCCTGTTCGCAGGCACTGAAAAACACGTACGCAACGGCGTCAGCAGTGGTTTCCTAAACCCGCCAGTAGCCGAAGAGATGGACGTACTCGACGACGAGGAGATATTGATCGGCGTGTCGAGGCCTTTCTCGTTTCAACTGCCACATGACGATACCTCGCCTGTTGCGCTCTTTGCAGGTGGTAGTGGCATCGCACCCTTTCGCAGTTTTTGGCAAGCTCGTTGCGGCCAAGCGTGGGGGAAGACTGTCTTGTATCTCGGCGTGCAGTCCCGGCAAAAGTTCTGTTACGAATCTGAGCTTCGTCAGTATGTCAACGAGGGACTGATGGAGGTGCATACGGCATTTTCGCGCGACACGAATGGCCTAGTCTACGATCCCGTTTCTAGAGATCTCGTGGAAAAAGAAATGCCCTCACGATATATCGATGGGCTTATTGTGGAGCAAGGGCAGTCTATATGCGACCTCGTCATGTCAAAGGTAAGTTCTCTGCTCCCAATCTCTCGAATCTTCGCTAACGCGATTCGGTCACAGAAGCAAGGCGGCATTGGTGGGTACCTTTACGTATGCGGCTCAGTCGGAGTGTTTGATTCAGTGATGTCTGGCATTCGCCAAGCACTCTACAACCATCGATCGCCCACTATGGAAACTGTAGAGACCATATTGAACACTGCATTTGCCGAGCGACGCTTCATGCTAGACGTCTTCATGACTCCAAGGCCTCTCCCTTGCAACCAACCTACGATTTCGCTTTCTCAGCTAGCTGTTCACACAGGCCATGTGAAGGGTTCGCGCGTATGGATTGGCGTGCATGGTAAAGTGTATGACGTGTAAGTATACAGTCCACCCACCGAATGGCCCACACATGCTAAGACTATGGCAGCACCGACTTTTGCACAATGCACCCAGGAGGTACCAATATCATCAAATCCAACGGCGGTGTAGACTGCACCAAGTCTTTCGATCTGCTGGCCCACACCAACAATCCCGAGGTCTCGTCCCTGTTGACCAAGTACTACATTGGCGAATTGACCCCGAAGCCTGCCTTCCAATCCGATGAGATTGGCATGCTCTACGATCTATGGAAGGGCTATCTTCGCGTCGCGACTGAGCAAGTAGTCGCGGCAAGCTTCGAGGTTGGCATGATCACAGAGTCATCGCTCGTGTGGTTCCAAGGTGACCTCTTCAACATGGGAGGTGTGCGCAGATTCTACCACTACCAGTCTCGGCTACTAGAGGGTGGGTTTTCCACTCTCTTTGGAGCGAAACTGCAAGAACTCTACCTCAAGATCTCATTCACTCTCGCCAATGTTTCTTCTGCCAACGCCAAGTTGTCCGACGTCCTTGGTGTGATCGCCCGTGCCAAAAGCTCCCACGACGCTGTCACGGCCTCCAACGAGATTTCTCAAATCGGCCAATTCACGTGCGACAGTGAATCTGCCCGTCATCACGAGAAAGGTATCATCGCATATGCACAGCGGTCTGTCCGATACGACATGGAGTTTCTCGAAGCTATCAGGGAAGAAGCCTGTACTGGCATGGATGCCTTTGACAGTATCATGGAGCTTGATGCTTCATCGAATTCCGAGCGTGTCACTGCGCTTTCCACGTTTCTCATGCAGGTACTCGAAAGGATGGCAAATCGCCTCGAAGGCTTCTACGCCAAACTCGCCCGTCACTCCGTGTTCCAGCCGGAGATGGAGAGAAGCCCAGCTCGTGCTCGATGGAACATTCTGAAGCGAAAGGTCTGGGACGGCTCCTTTTTCATTCTAGCCCGCGAAGCATCGATTCAACCGACTATTCGATATCCTAGCAACGGTGTCGGCTTCGACCGTGTGGTCTCGCAGATTGAGATGAGTCTGAGCAAATCCTCCCCCATGACGCCACGGATCATGGGGCTCAACGAGCAGCATGCCGCTCGTGCGATGAGCAATGCAAACGGCACCCCTGCGTACGAAGTGCACACGCAGAGCAACGCGCTCAAGGCCATGTCGGCTTTCATCGACAGCAACAAAAAGGCGATTCGGCGTCTGAGTAAGCTACCCGAGGCTATCGACCTGCAGCAATTGATGCAAACCTACGGATCGCTATCACCGGGCAACCATGCTCTACCAACACCGCCCTCAAGCCGATCGCCCTCGATGTCGTCATCGGCACGATTCTCAGTCGGACGCCGAAGATCCAGGACAGTCAACGACATGCCGCAGCTACTGCAACGCCGTACCACGGGTGCATCCGAGTCGACACGCTCAAACTCGGGTGCATTGGCTCACCCCTCACCAAGTGCCGCCATGTCCGCGCTGATGACCAAGATGAACACTCGCACAAAGCCCATGCCCTCGCCAGGCTACCGGAGCCCCGATCCTAGCGACCATGACCGCGCGCGATCCGTGCAGGCGTTGTCTCTGCAGCGGCCGGATAGAATGGTCGGTCTAGGAAACGCAAGGTCCGACTATGGAGGCAGCAGTCGTGCCGAGAGCCCGCACATGCGCTCCAAGAGCACGACGAGTAACCTTCGGGCGTTCCGTCTGCAAGCCAGTACCATGGCCGGGGGCATGAACCGGAGGAACGACATGGGCCGGATGTAAATAGACACGTTGTGCTTTTGTAACTAGTTGTAGACATCCAATTACTTTTTTTTTACTACTCTCTCTCTCGGAGAAACAAGGAAAATCGCATCTAGTCCAAGTCGAGTGGAAGGTATCGCGTAGGGACTTTTGGAATCGTCAGCTGCCCAGCAGTACGACACAAGGCCCTGCCCTGCCGTTTCCAGTCGCACCGTCTATCCTCGTTATCCACAGCGACGGCCTCGATCGCATCCTGTCACCCCAGCAATCGACATGGCCCCTCGGGCGTGGACCCAATCCGCCACGCGCCTCCTAGCTTTCCACGCACAACTGGCTTCTCCTTTCCGATCCGCCTCCGCCTCGTGGTGCTGTGCTGCTAGGCGGTAGGGACTTTTGGGCTGCCGAGCCCAAGGCCCCCTTGGCCACGTTCCAGCGCGCGTTGCTGCACTGCGCCGGCGGCTGGACATTTCACGATTACGTGCTCTTTTGCGCCTGCATCGGCCTCGCTCTCGTTTCGATACGTGGATGTCGCAGCGGTGCGGGGGAGAGGTCGGCTTCGACGGTTGATACGTTGTTTTGTTTGCTTCGTTCGGTGCAGGGTGGAGGTGGGGAAGGGATTGTTTTGTGAGGGCTCGAGAGGGTCAGGGGGAGAAGGATGGATAGGGGTTGGGGAAAGGGAAGAGTGTGTGAGGGAGGAAGAAAAAGAAGTAGAGAAAGATGCGTGTGATGCTTAGATGATTATATAGATAGAATCTATAGAAATAGTAAGAAAAAAGAGAAGAAAAGAAGGGTTATTTCGCAAGAATCTAAGAGAGAGTAAGAGAAAAAGTATAGAATAGGGGTTAGAGAAAAGGGAAGAGTAGATAAGAAAGAAAAAAAACTAGAGAAAGATGCGTGGGATGCTTGGATTGTCATGTCGATGGAATCTGTCATGGGCGGTGAGAGAAAAAAAAGGGAAGGGGTGCAATGGTAGGAATAGGGACATTTCGCAAATCACAGCCATCTTCTTTGCACGTGGCATAACGTTCTTGATTTTCGGATACAGGATTGTGTACAGCTGCACGGAAAATGCCTCGTGCCTGTTCCCGCCCGAAACATGCAGCCGACGCTTCCCACCTACCTCCTCTTCCCCCTGCCCACCTTCTTCTTTCCCCCCGCCATGGCCGCTGCACTCCCCTTCTTCTTTTGTCCGTCTGCCGTGCCCAGGGCCGCCTTCTGCCTCAGATACATCCTGACCACATTCTCCACACTACCGCGATCGTGCTTCACCGTGCGCATGTACGTCAGTCTGGCTCGTCTGGCCCGCTTCGCCGCGCGCTGCACAACTTCTATGCCTTCCACCAGCGGACTGTAAATCTTATACCACATCTCCACACCCACGCGCGTGAGCTGGCCGCGCAGGAGAATGGCGGTGTCGACGCCGCGGCGCCGGATGTTGATGCACACGCCGGCAAAGGGGTCGCCGGAGCGTTGGCGGACGAGGAGGATGTCGCCGACGCGCGCGCATTCCGGGTTGTCCTTTGCGAAGAGGCGGGTGCGGGCGCCGGTGGGGTCGAGGGTGCTGATTTGCGTGGCTGTGACGGCGGCAATGGGCTGAGGGCATGTTTTCTTCACGTTGCGGGCGGACTGCTTGAAGACTGGGACGCCAAATTGGTGGCCTGGGTGGGGTTAGCGATTGGAGAGTGTGTGCCTGTGTGTATGGGGAAAGACGTACTCAATGCATGGTTTACATTCTTTTGCTTCATTACGGCCTCCCACTTTGCACCTATGGGCTTGGACGGCTGTTTCCGCCTTGTGTGTGTTTTCAATGCCCCATTGATGGGCTGGCCGTCCTCACCGTAATATTCTGGGTACAATGCCTTGTGCAGGCGCTGGCTGAGATCCTCTCGTGGTAATCGTTGTTCACGCTTGGCGGGCGGAGGAGGCGCTGTTGTAGGAGCGGCGTCGACCACGACCGTCTCGGTGCTCGCATACCGTTTGCATCGTATGGCGCGAAAGGCGACACGCTGGGTGGCGGCCCGCGTGCAGGGGATTGCGGCTGACATTGGCGTGCGGAGTCGGATATCATGTAACATTGGGGTTCAACGTCAAGAAATTCGAGATTGCTTATGTCAGCATGGGCCCATCTACTCCGCATTATGCTTGGCAAGTTACACAGCTCCCATCGGCACGTGTCTCACCATGACTCCTTTTTTTTCCCCAACGACCATTTTCTCGGTACACGTATAATTTCTCATGGAGTGGATCGTATTGTGAACATCTATCTCGCTATGCTGACTACTGCTGTCCTCTTTAACCCCGACCCAAAAATGCACCCCTCGTACGCTCATGAACCGTCGTGTCGTGGCATGCCAATTAGAAGAAGAAGGAATAACTTTTGTCGGAATGCAAATCACCGCCGTTTGAGGAAAAAACGCAGTACACTCCGCCCATGCTGGAAAAGGAAGCCCAAACACCAATGCTCCAACAAAAAGGCAGGTGTGGTTACAAGATGGCTAGATAACAGCAAGTGGGTATCGGTACTTCCGTGTTAGGCGTCCAGTGGCCACTTTGGCACCACTTTTCTACCAGGGTACTCCAAAGGAAAAGGGAGGCCAGACGCCTTTGAGATGCAGCCGGCCGACGCCATTGGAACTAAGGAACAGGTCGAAGCGAAGGAAGTTAGAGCCTCGCCTGGTTGAGCTGCTCGCTCAAACCCAGAATGACGCTGGGCTGTTGGAATTGCTCGGCCTGGGACATTGACGTCAATCGTCAGCAATTGATCTGTTCAAAGTCGATTTCAATCTCTCTCCTAGGCGTCTCTACCTCTTCCATCCAGGTAAGACCATTGGCCGCTTCTTCGACTGGGAAAACCTCTTGGGCATACTCCTCCATGGAACGGTTTCCCTCCCACAGCGATAGTGCGACAGCGGGGACGTCGGGCTCGAGATCAGGTCCAAAGTAAGGTGCGCCCTTCTCGCCTAGCGTGTACTCGAGTGCAGCGAGATGCTCCCGGTAGCCTGCGGGTGTGGGAACGTTGATCATTATGGGGCCCCGCTTGTAGCGAACTGGTCTCTTGAGGCCGACGCTAAACGCCTTGCAGACTTGTCTTGGGGTCATGGATGCAAACGCCAGTGGTATCCTATGCTAGTCAGCATGTTGATCAAAAAAGCAAACCAAACGAACAAAAAAAGCGGCGGATAATTTGCAAACTCGCTGCGACCATGGGTGGGCCATGCGTGGAGAATTTGACGTTTGCAGCTGGTGATGGCAGACCAGCTGATGGTGGCATGGTGGGGAAGGGACCGAGGAAGTGGACCAAGATGAGGCAGAGGTGCAGGACAGGCTTACCGCTTGCCGTTCCACTTGCGTGGACCTTCTTTGAATAGCTGGAATACAGCTGGACCAACGTCGTGCTCCGAATCTAGCCACGGGAGCGGCTGATCCGGGTGAAATGGGGCTTGCCAGACAAAGCTGCCGTCACACAGATGCTGCATGCGAAAGAGGGGAAAGTCGAGACCGGTAAAGTTGTTGTGGTATGCGCCGCAGTAGACAAAAGTGGCGGGCAGGCCAATCTGGCGGACATACTGCTCGACGGTGAATTTTGGAGCCCACATGGGTAGTGCCTTCCAGCCTTGGCCAAATAGGGAATGGTCGGGCATGCTCGAGTAGATGTAGTGCTGGATTCCGGCCTTTTTGGCGGCATCGGCTAGCGCTCGACCAATGGCAACCTCGTCGCCCCAGTGGGTGGTGTTGATGAAGGCGCACTGAGCGTTTCTGAATAGATCATCCAGAAATCTTTTGTCTTCGAGGGCTCCAATGAAGACGGCGACATTGTCGAGTTCCGAGAGCTCTCGGGCGACTATGCCGTTCAAGTCTCGCATCTGGGCGCGTACCTGCCATCCTAGTGCAGCAGCGACGCGAATGAAGCTCGCCGATTGGCGGCCATTGCTGTTGATGGTAACGACTGTCCTTTGCATTCGTGTGTTTTTTTCCGAGGGCAGGCCAAGGAGGGGTGTAGCGGGGAGGCTCTGGCGAGTGCGGAAAGAAAAAGGGAGTGGATGATTGTGGGGGAGTTGAAGGAGAGCGACTTGGGAATAAGAGTACTCTGTTGGATGCTATATGGAAGGGTAGAGCAGGGCCAAGGCGCGAGGATGTTCGGGTATAGTCAGCTGGGGTTTGGAGAAGCAGGTGGTCGGTCTTGGAGGGGGGGGGGGGGGGGGGGGGGG